>CATKHJ011154790.1:0-17158 GCA_949750685.1 Vernicia montana
ACGTGCAAATATAAAAAAATATGAGGGTATATTTATAAATATTAATTTATATATATACAAAAAATATAATAATTTATAAATACATATTTATAAATATATATAAATATATAGTAAAAATAATATATATATATATATATATAAGGAAAAATGAAGTCGGGTGTAGATATTTTTATTTAGGGGTTGATATGAGTAAGATGATTTTTTTTTTCCCACTTGAAAACGGATTTCTGTTTATGAAAACGAGTTTCTAATTTTCTTAAATTACAGAAACGTGTCCGAAACGTTTTGAAAACTCACGGAAACGTGCCCGAAACGTTTTACAAATTACGGAAACGTGCCCGAAACGTTTCGGACAAGTTTCCGTGAGTTTCCAATTAGGAAACGTTTCCGAAACGCGGAAACGCGACCTCCTGAGAGTTTCCGTGCATCATAGGTGATAATTACACTTGTACGATTTTCCAATTGGGCCAAATTGAGCATATTATTTTTGGGCCGATCATTAATCTAGTATTTAACAGATAACAAGAGTCATTCAGTTTGAGAGAGATCCTGCTAAAAAATAATAATAATTGAGGAAAAGAATGGTTGGGCCATGACCAGCCCACCTTTGAATAAGATGATGATGTTCAAGTCAGCTTTGGACAGTTTGGTAATACATTAGAGTATGGAGTAGTGGGCTTGGGAATTTATGCTCTAGAAATCAGTTTTTTAAAAATCAGATTGGTATCAAATCAGTCAGATCATTGGTTTTTAATTTGATTGGTCCAATTGATCCGATCAGTTCGGTTCGTTGGTCCGATCAACTGTTTTCTTTTCTTTCTTTTTTTCCTTTTATTTTTATTTTTTTTATGTTAAAACGGCGTCGCATTGAAAGATTCAATTTTTTATCTGACTGGATTAGACCAATGACCGATTTTCGATTGAATCGATCCGACCGATCGATTCGATCCGATTTTAAAACAGTGCTAGAAACTATAAATGAGCTTGTGATTTAGGCTATTAGGTACTTATGCACTCAAGCCAACCTTAACGGAAATATATATGAGGTACGGCCCACATGAGGCAATACATTTATTATCGCTAAGATTATTATTATTTTTATAAAAATGGATACAAAAAACATATATTATATTATATGAGAAATTTTTAGATCAATCAAGTTCACCACGTTATATTATAAATTATCAATAATGATTTGATACACCAACGCATTAATTATAATACATGCCTCGTAATTTAAAGAGTAATTATTATTTTAACATGAAAGATTATGATTGAATAGTTTATAATATAACGTGATGGACTAAATTTTTCTATATTATATTAAAAATATGTGATACGACACGACATAAATACCCATAAAATTAAGTGTTGATGCTTAAATAATTCAAAAAATGAGAATTGGAAGCTAAATCTAATTAGGGGGTATCACTTGTATATATTCACGATATGTTTCTATTATAATCTTTATTTTGATGAGTAATTAATTAATTTGAATATGTTGAATTTTTTTTTGAGTAATTATAACTTCAATTTGGAGGATTTTGAGCTAGCTCCGATTTGAAGGTTTGAGCTTAAAATCTCATAATATTAGAAATAATTTAAGTATTATTGAACTAAATATCCATTAGTGAAATATGATGGTTTACTAATATACATTATGTTAGATTTTATTAGCCTAACGTACACATTTATAATTGTAGTAAATAAATTGACTTGCATAAATAAATATGATTAACAAAGTAGAATAATAACATGATGATCTTCAATAGTTCTCTCCAGGTTGAGAGTATGTTCTTCTCTCCAGGTCAAGAGTTTGGACTTCGTTTTGTTTGTTCCTAACTATGGGGTTCTACTGCTTATCACATTCTTCTCTTATGGATTCTCAATTTGCTAGTTTAGCTCTCTCTGGTGACGAGGTTGAGGACCTATTTGTTCCACAGGGCGGTGTAGTTGAGAATGATGAGTTTAATGAATTCTGCTTGGTAGGGAAGATTTCTCACTGAGAAGACTATTAATTTAACAGCTATGAAGCATCGGTTGGCTAGTGTACGACGGCCAAGCCATAATATTTGTGTTCGTAAAGGTAGTTTGCCTCATCTCTTTCTATTTCAGTTTTATCATCTTGTTGATTTGAAGAGGGTAATGGAGGGTGGACCATAGACTTTTGATAATAATCTCCTTATTTTGCATCATCTGCAATAGAGGGAGGTACTAGCTAGTGTACCTTTGTTTAAAATTCCTTTTTAGGTATAGGTACATGAATTGCCTGTTGGTTTCATGTCCCAAATTGTGGGGGAGCAATTAGGCAATTTTATTGGTAATTTTTTGGAGTTTGACGTTAATAACTATATAGAAACATGAAAAAACTTCATGAGAATTAGGATGTTGATTGATGTCAGAGTTCCATTGAAGAAGGGGAAAAGGATTTGTAAACCTAAGGGAGATTGGTGTGATGTTCTTTTTAAATATGAGTGTTTGAGTCAATTTTGCTTTATTTGTGGCCGTTTGGGTTATTCCAGAGGCGGAGATCAAGAGGGAGTGCGGAATTTGGCTATGGGCCTCCGGTGGTCGGAATCAACGGTTTGGCGGTGAAAGATGGTTGAAGGAAAGGGGTAGCTTTGGTACGAAATTTGATTTTCAAACTCAAAATAAGACATCTTTTTCTTCGGGTTTGGGAACTGAAGCTGATGGAAGGATTACTATAGATTTCAAAAATCATAGAACAATAAGCAAACCTTTATGTGTTGTAGGAGGTGGTTATTCTGGTGTTGGGCTAGGCCAAACAAGTGGTGTAAAATTGGGCATGGAAAATGTGGGTTCAGGTTTGGAAGAGCTTGGGCTTCAATTGGCAGATGATAGAAAATGAAGAAGGGCTAGTACCTTAGCCTTAACTGATTCAATGCATGTTGACATTCTTGTTAATCAAAATGAAGAATAGACTTTGGATGGCTCACTGTTGAAGGTTAGATCTGATGGCACTATTAATGTATTGGCGAGACCTATTGATCAGGCTTGTCGGGAGCCATGATTGGCATTAGTTGGAACTATCGTGAGCTTGGCAACTCACGGGTAGTTTTGGCTCTTAAGGAGCTAATTAAATCAAGTAAGCCTAATTTTGTGTTTTTAATTTAGACATTGGTACATGGTGATCAAATGGAACAACTACGATTGAGTTTAGGTTTTACTGGCTGTTTTTGTGTGGATAGAGAGGGAAGAAGTGGTGGTTTGGCATTTTTATAGAAGAATAAGGATGCTTGTAAGTTGCTAGGATATTCAAATCACCATATCGACATGGTGATGACTAAATCGGATGGTATAACATGGCGATGTAGGGGTTTCTATGGTTATGCAGGTAGGAGTAAGAGGAGCTCTTGGAACTTGCTTCATTCCTTAAAGCTTGTTTTAAATTTACCTTGGTGTGTTATTAGGGACTTTAACGATTTGTTAAGTAGTGGAGATAAAAAGGGAGGGGCAGAGCATCCTTCATGGTTGTTTAGAGGGTTTCGAGAGGTTGTATCTTACTGTGAGCTTTCAGACCTTAATTTAAAAGGATATGGCTATACTTGGTAGTGGGGAAAAGGGACATTTTTGGCGGTTGAGGAAAGGTCAGATAGGGCGTTGTTATCCTCGTTATGGCTTCATTTGTTTCCCAATTCTCGTTTATTAAATTTAGTGTCCTCTGTCTCTGATCATAGCCCTATTGAACTTAGGACTTGTCACTTACGGGATGGTGTAATGAAGCACCGCTTTAAATTTGAGAACTCGTGGCTGCATGAAAGTGGAATGATGGAGGTGGTTCATGCAACATGGTCAGCTCCATTCAACATGACTATTTTAGACAAAATCCATGCATGTATTGTTGCTCTATCTCATTGGAGAAGGGAGTTTACGCGTCAGTTTCGGGATAAGATTGCTAATTATAAGAATTCAGTTGGTAGGTTAAGGGTTATAGATGATGTGGCTTCCGTTAATCAGCTGCTTGTGGCACGTGAGTCTCTTGCCACCTTGCTTGTTCAGGAGGAAACCTATTGGAAGCAAAGGACCAAGAACTTTTGGTTGAAATATGGGGATTCTAATAGTGATTTTTTTCACAATATGGCTACTGTTAGGAAGCAAAGGAATTTTATTACTAAAATTCAGAATGAGACAAGGAATTGGGTTGAGGGATTTGCCAATATCAGTGATATTGCAAAAAATTATTTTGAGAATTTATTTGCTTCAGATGGCATGAGTCACACTTTGGATCTACAGTATGTGCATTCTAGAGTTTCGGTGGTGGACAATGAGAGGCTAGTTACACCATTTACTATGGAATAATTTAGAGTTGAAGTTTTTCAAATGCATCTGGATAAATCTCCAGGCCCAAACGAACTAAATCTAGGTTTTTTTCAAAAATTCTGACATATGATTGGTAGTGATGTTTTCTTTGCTTATGTTAATTGGATTGTGAATTGTGAATTGCCTGTTGGTCTTAATGAGACTATTATTGTTCTAATCCCAAAGTGAGATCATCCTGACTCTATGAGAGATTTACGGCCCATCTCATTATGTAATGTACTGTATAAAATAATAGCTAAGATGCTTGCTATAATAGGCTTAAGCTGATTTTGCCTAATATTATTTCTGTTGCTCAATATGCTTTTGTGCCTGGGCGATCAATTCTTGATAATGTTGTTGCTGCTTTTGAATTGCTTCATCATATGAAAAGGCTTACTAGGGGTAAGGAAGGTCTGGTTGCTGTAAAGATTGACATTAGCAAGACTTATGATATAATTAGTTTGGATTATTTGCAAAGTATAATGTTGCGTATGGGTTTTTCGGGTAAATGGGTACAGTGGATTATGATGTGTGTTTCTTTAGTTCATTATTCTGTAGCTATTAATGGCCAAGAGGTTAGGCCTATTCATCTGCATAGAGGCATTAGACATGGAGATACTTTGTCACCTTATCTATTTATTATATGTGCAGAGGGTTTGTCTTCTCTTATTGGTTTGGCGGAGGTTCGAGGTGATATTCATGGTTTTGTTATTTGTAGAGGAGCTCCCAGCATTTCGCATCTACTATTTACAGATGATAGTTTTTTTTTTTTTTTTTTTTTCAGAGCTATAATGGAGGAGTGTGTTGCACTTCAAGTTGTATTTACTATTTAAGAGCAGGACTCGAGCCAGGCTATTAATTATAACAAGTCAAGTATATTTTTTAGTCAAAATGTGTTTGTAACTGTTAGAAATAATATTTTCTGCTCATCTTTGTGTTTTGAATCCATTTGACATGGGTAGATATTTGGGTTTGCCATATTTGATTGGTAGAAGTAAGAAGTTTGTGTTTGCTTATTTGAGAGATAGACTGTGGAAAAGGCTTCAGAGTTGGCAGGGTAAATTATTATCACAAGCAGGTAAAGAGATCCTTATTAAAACAATTGCACAGACTATTCCTAGTTATTGCATGAGCATTTTTTTGTTGCATGTCTCCCTGTGTGATGAATAAAAGAAAATGATGAACTCTTTTTAGTGGGGTATGAAATTTTATGGAGGGAGGAGGATTAACTGGACTTCATGAGATGGTTTGTGTAGCAGTAAGACGGAAGGGAGTATGAGGTTTCAGAATCTACATGCATTTAATCTTGCACTGTTAGCAAAACAAGGTTGGAGGATAATTAATCAGTCGAATACTCTTGTTAGTAGGCTTCTCAAAGCTAGGTATTTCCCAAGGGGGCTTCTTTAGTGCTCAGTTAAGGTCTAACTCGAGCTATGTGTGAAAGAGTATTTGGTCGGCTGGTTTTGTGCTTCACAAAGGGTGTAGATGGAGGGTGGGTGAGAGTTCACGGGTTAATGTGTGGACTAATCCTTGGTTAAAGGAGAAGGATGATTTTTATATTCATACAAGTGTTGTTGATGGCTTGGAATGGTGGTGAGTGAACTGCGGTTATCGAGTTCTAGGGAATGGAATATGGAGCTATTACATGAACTATTTATAGGTAGAGATGTTAGTGTTACTACTCGTTTACCACCTGTTATAGACGGGTAACTTAACAAGCTAATTTGGCACTATGATAAGTGTGGACGTTACTTGGTTAAATCAGGTTACAAGTTTGTTATGGATATGTGGAACTAGGGGAACATAGTGAGGCTAGAGATTGGTGGACTCATTTTTTGAAATTTCCATTACCACCGAAAGTGAAGCATTGTGTGTGGAAGGTGAGTGGTAATGCTTTACCAAATCGGGATAATTTGTGTATTAGGGGTATGGATGTTCTTAATGAGTGTGTGCTTTGTGGAGCTCATGGTGAACATTCTGTACACTTGTTTTTGGATTGCCTTTTTGCGGTGGAGTGTTGAGGTGTGTTGGGTTTCTCGGTTCCTTATGGCCACGTGGATTATATGCATGACTAGTTAGAGTTGCTTATGGAAAGGGAGGAGGATCAGTTTGTGGTGAAGTGTTGTATGGTGGTTTGGAGTATTTGGAATCAGCGTAACCATTGGTTATGGCATCAACAGTATGCTTCTCCATCGTATATAGTTAGTACATGCATGGATTTTCTTCAGTCTTAGAAAGCAGCACAACATGTGGTTATGAAAAGGGGGGTGGCAGAAGTGTGGATAGCCCAACTCAGTGGTCTTGCCCAGTGGCTCCTTTTGTCAAGTATAACGTGGATGCATCTGTTAGAGTGAATGAGGGTGTAACTGGTGTAGGTGTAGTGATTCGCAATTCATCTAGTATGCTCCTCCATGTATTAACAAGGTTCTTTTGTGGAGTGTACCACCCTAGGGAGGCTGAAGCTCTTAGTTTGTTTGAGGCTCTGCGGTTCTTGGCTACGTTGCACTATAATCAGGTTGTGGTTGAGTTGGATGCCAAGGAAGTAGTGGACAGTCTTTATTCTAATAACCTAGATGATTATGAGTTTGGTTTTATTGTAAAGTCATGTAGGTTATATCTAAACAATATGGTTAATACGAGGGGTGAGCAAAATCGAACCGAACCTAAAAAATTGAACCGAATCGATTGGTTCGATTCATTTTTTTGAGTGGTTCAGTTCGGTTTGGTTTTTACAAAAAAAATTAATTTGAACCGAATCGACCGAAATTTTAATATATATATATATATATATATATATATTATTAATAAAAATATATATATAGTTTATTAAAATAAAAAAAAAGTCAACCCGAACTTTTTTGGTTCGGTTTGGTTTTATAAAAATTTCAATTTTGGTTCATATAAATTATAGATTCGATTATTTTAGTTGGGTTCGATTTTAAACCGAATCGACCAAATACCCAGCCCTAGTTAATACTTCTATTTCTTTTATGAAGAGACAAGCGAATAATATTGCTAATGCCCTTGCAAGAGTGACCCATTCTTCCCATGTATTAAAAAGAAGCTCCTAAGTTTATTAGAGCTCTCTTACTTAGTGATATTTTCAACTGAATAAAAATCCTTATGTTTCAAAAAAAAAATTTAAAAAAAAAAAAGTAGAATAATAATTTAATAAACCATGCATTGCCAAATTCATACTCTCTTAATCTACGATCTCTTAATGCATAGAGATTCACAATACGAAAGAGAATACTCTATATTTTTATAGGAATATAGTTAGAATTTTCTAACCTTAATAAGAGTCAAAATCCAATTAAAATTTAGTCAATATTTAAATTCAAAACATATATATATATATATATATATATATATATATATATATATATATATATATATATATATATATACAAAAATTCAAAACATATATCATAATACTTAAACTCATTCCATTAATTTTCTTATTATCACTTTTTAATAATATACTATATACTATATATTATTTATTTATTTTTTTCAAACTATCATACTAATTCATAATTTTAAACAATATAAAATTTAATCAATAAAAAATCCAACAAATTCCAAGACATACGTCAAAGATTAAGGGGGCCTTGAAATTAATTATTGTATGTTATTAAAATTATCCTTTCTTTTTATTTTTTATTTTTTTTAATGCCAAAGATTAAAATTATCCTTTCAATGCATGGATCTAGCTGTAAATCAATCAAAGTAAGTCAAATCCCCACACAGCTAGACAGGTCAATTTCCAAAATAATAATAATAATGTTAGACATGGTAAGTACAGTGAACCAAAATTATTATCATCCATAAACTAATTGATGTATTTTTCTATTGACGTAAAGGACAGGTGTATGCTGATGTCATTAATTAATAATTATAATTTAGAAACGTGTGATCTTTTTAACATCAATTAGTATATGTTAAGCTTGCTTTGACTCTTATAATGGCCAGTCTGTGGCAATTCGATCATGACATGGAACTCAGAGGTTCGTTCTAAAACCATAATTTCTATCTTCCCGCCGAAAGTTTGAGTATGCTTTTAGAATTTTCCCAATTGTTTTGGAAAAAAAATGTTAGATTTGGCACGGTTCTTAATTTAATTACCACAAAATCATGTGGATATTATAAATTATGATTAATTTGAAGAATAATATATCGATTGAGAGGCTAGATCTTAATTAATTATAAATATAGCCAGTTTTTTCTTCTTTTTTTGGCTAATTAATTGGACTACTGGAAATAATTCAGATTGCTATAAATAATATTTATTGTAAGTAGATAAGGCCATTTATAGGCGGCAATCAAGTGCAGTTTAAGTCCATATTGCGAGTTAATTTCAAAGACTAAAATTGTCATATTGTTCTTAATTTCTATTTTGGAAAAAATAAAATTTCAAAAGTCTGGGGGGCCCTTGCTGTATATATCTCATAATCAGAAGACTTTGGAGTGGATCTTTGAGTCCGATTGAAATGATGAAAGCCATATAAATATGTTGCAATATCATTTTTAATTAATTTAGAATGCTAGGTGGAGTAGTGATCACTAATCACTTGCAGTAGTAGCCTAGTAGGAGGAAAATGATCATCTAGCACTAGAAACAGAACTATTAGTTGGACCAGGTATCAACAACCAATGTGCTTAGTGAAAAAAAGTCTTAATTTGATAATGAGATTTCTTCTTCTTCTTCTTCTTCTTCTTCTTCTTCTTTTTATTATTATTATTATTATTATTATTGATGTGAAGTAAAATTAGCTAAGTTCTAATTGGGTCCCATAAAGATAAATTCATTTAAGAAACCATTCAGTCATGGGTATGGAATACGAGTTCAGTTGGCAAACCAACCACTCAAAGCTCAGAATTCATATGACGAGACACTGACTTGTCCTAGGAGACTCGTTCTCGAAGGTCATTCTCATCAAGCTCGATAACAACACAGCTCAAATCCAAGTTCCAGATAAGGACAAATCCCTCACAAGGATCCCTTATATCGAAGGCAAACAGCTCGTTAACAAAGAGTTTTAATGGGACCTCCACCTTAGAAAAAGGTGGCTCATGTTAGAATAAGGCGGTGGATGTCATCTCTTCATAGTCCTCGAGTACATGCATAATGGCAGAAGGCTAATACAAGGAAGGTTGCTTATCCCATCAATTCATACTTCACATCTCTTTTCCGTCAATGGGATGTTACCATATGCAAACCTGCTCACCAGCCTATTAAAACCATTATAAAAGAAGAACTCACTCACTCATAAGGGAGGAGGGACCCAAATAAGTGAACTCTCGCTAAACACTCTCATACAACCAAGAAGAGATCCGTTCTCTCTCTCTTCAGGGTCTTTCATCTTTAAGCCTGCTAACTTAAGCATCAGAGGTTTCTTCCCAGGGTAAATCCTGGGGGCCTCTAATTTGATTCTCTCTTTGTCTGCAAGCTCCGAATCAAAACCCTCACCCAACGGGCTCTCCAGATCCAGATTGAGGTAATTGGCTAAGGGCTTATCATCTATGAAATGAGGTAACATTTCAATCTCATCAAAACAGGCTCCATTTTTAGGACTATGGGTGTTAAAACATGTTCATGGGTTGTGTTCGTGTCGGGTTGACCTACTCAGGTGACACGATTAGGGTCAACACGAATACGACCCATGTATTGATCATGTAACAACATTCTCACCCTAATACGACACGGAAATTAAATGGGTTACACGAACATAGCATATGTAACCCATTTATTTAATTGTGTTATGTGCGGGTCATGAACCCGACACGACCCATTTAACCTGTATGACATTTATAATCTGAAAAAGGTAATATATTTGTTACAAAAATCAACTGTCATATTGTCCATAAATCAAATCATGATTAAAATTGTAAATTCATTAAAAAAAAAGTTCATATTTATATGTTCTTCAAACATTCAAATAAGTACTATCAAACAAACTTAAATAATATTCTTAATACAATACGAAGTTTGCAAATAAATATAAACATAAAAATTCTAAATAAACACCATTTAAGTTCTTCCAAATCTTCCAAATAAACACAAGAATATAAAAGATCTAAATTCCAAAATTAGATGAAGAAGGACAATCAACATCTTTATCCAATTTCAAAGACTTTAAGTTAAGCTCCATGATATCTTTTGTAAGTTCTTCCAACTCTTTTTTCTTTGCATCTACAAATAATAAAGCAAATAAGAAAGAGTTAAGTATTTAAACATAAGTTTATAAGATGATTTCAAGAGTTAAGATTAGATTATACTTTGATCACCAAATAGTCAATCTCTACCACAATCCACATTAGGCTTAAGTGCACTCCTATATTGATCAAGAACCCTTCCACTATTGCTGAATGCACTTTCAAAAGCTATTGTGGTCACAGGAATAGCTAGAACATCATGAGCCATGGCAGCAATTTAAGGATACCTATATTGATTTCCTTTCCAATATGATAGCACATGTAGCTTAATGCTCCAATCCATACTTGGTTCATCAAGATAAAGTTCCAATTGACTTTTTTGAGGAATAATATCATCACACTCAAAAGAGTCAAACTCTTACAAAAAAACATGAAAAAAATGACACTAAATTTAATTATTTCCATATCTGAATATATGAAATAATTAAAAGAAATATAGTATCATCTCAAAATTTGAAATATTGAATAAATAAAATAAGAAAATAGTGTTATTTTCACATCTGCATAAATTAAATGAATAAAGAATTTAAAGTTATTTCATACTTAAATAATTGAAATAAATAAATATGGAGCCATATAAAAAATACCTTGAATACATCTTTAGTTGAAGAAGATAACTCCATTCTTTGCATTGATTTGGTCCTCAAAGCTCCACTACTTGTCTCACCACTCAAATTTCTAGCATTAACATACTCAGAACATAAGGAAAAACAAGTCATTTTTAACTTTCACAGTCTTAACTAACCCCTCATCACCATAGAGCTTCTTATAGCACCACTCAACAAAACTCAACTTGTACCTAAGATCTAAAATCACAACAATAGCCAATATTCTGCTACATTCAGCCCAATACTTTTGAAATTTTCTAAACATCTTCTCTCCCATTGTTTTCATGTACACATCTTAACTAGACATACTCTTTTTCAAAGTTAAATGGGCAGTAAACACTAAAGGAAAAAATAAATTTATTATTAGGTATTTAGTACCATAAAAGAGACAAGATATATCATTAAACACTTGTAAGAACTTGCAAATTTTTTCAACCTTGGCCCACTCATCAAAGGATGGACAATGCTTGAAATTAGAATCACTCATTTGAAGATGCATAAAAACATTTTGATAATATAAAGCACTCTCAAGCATCAAATATGTGGAATTCTACTTTGTAGGAACATCTTGTCTAAGAACTTTTTTTGAATCTAGAGCACAAAGACCAACACACTCCAAAAATTTAATTTTTCTAACTTGAGAACCC
Source organism: Vernicia montana (assembly GCA_949750685.1). Taxonomy (NCBI): domain Eukaryota; kingdom Viridiplantae; phylum Streptophyta; class Magnoliopsida; order Malpighiales; family Euphorbiaceae; genus Vernicia; species Vernicia montana. The sequence continues at coordinate 11,792 of CATKHJ011154790.1, forward strand.
TTCACATACTTAATACTTTTTCTAATTTTTAAAATTGAATCATCAATCTCTTTTAAGCCATCTTGCACTATCAAATTCAAGATATGAGCAGAACATCTCATATGAAAAAAGTTTCATTGTTTCAAAAGCCCCCCTAGCAACCAAAAGATTTTTTAACAAATCAACACACACATCATTTGCAGTTGCATTATCTAAAATAACATAAAAGATTCTAGCATCAATTTTCCAACTACATAAGAAATTGTGAATTTTTTCACACAAAACTACCCCATTATGAGGAGGAGACATATAACAAAAATTAAAAATTCTCTTTTGCAAATGCCAATCCTTGTCAATAAAGTGTCCAGTTAAGCAAATATAACCATTAGTAGTCAGAGAAGACCAACAATCAGAAGTTAAGCATATCCTCCCTAATGTTGACTCTAACATAGACTTTACCCTAACCTTTTTCCTATTAAATATTTTCATACAATCTGCCCTATAAGTATTTCTTGATATAAGATGCAAATCAGGTCTTAAATAGCATAATAAATTTCTCATTTCCACCCACTAAATAAACTGAAATGGTAAATCATGCATAATGACAACAATAGCAATCAATTCCCTAAACTCATCAGCATTAAATTTCACATTTACAACAGACCCATCAGTTTGAGATATTAAAGCCTGACCTACATCTCTAGTATATCTTCTAGGACAATCAGGTGTGTGGCGTTTCATGTTACCTGTCCCATACTTACTATCAATTGTATACATCTTTCCACAAGCTTTGCATTTTGTAGTTCTTTTCTTGTTCTTCCCTTCCACAAGCTCAAAATACTTCCACACAACTGAAGACAACTTCCTTGACCTCTTAATCTTCTTTCCTTCCATTCCAGCTGTAACATCTTCTAACTCCATAACCTCACCGTCTTCTTCTAAGTTAACTGTCTCCTTATCAACCTCAATAGAATCAATTTCAATGCTAGTCATCTGCCCAAATGAATCAAATAAGTATCAATTTAAATTGACAAACACAACAGGAACTAACACAACATAACAACTATTTAACTTGGCCACAAACATAAAATTACCATGGTTTTATCAGGTTACAAAAAGACAGCAACAAGAGATAAATAAAAAATTTGCAATTTATAAAGATCCATTTATAGATAAAATTTTCATTTGCTTATGATACAAGAAGTTCTTTCAAAATTTTTCAAGGAAAAGGAAGTATAAAAAAAAAAAAAAAAAAAAACAACAACAACAACAAAGGAGATGAATAGAGAGAAAGAAAGAGAGAAACAAACACATCCAAACAACACAACAAAAGCTTAACAATTTCACTAACCTTTTCAAAAGAGATGGAAGAGGCACACTTTTTTTTTTTTTTTTTAATAAAAGGAGTTGATTATGAACGAAGACGAAACAGAAGAAGAAAAGGAGAGGGAACGAGATTGCAATACTTTTCTTCTTTTCTTCTTCTTTTTTTAAAAAGTGGATCAGATTTTTATTTTTTGAAGAAGAAGAGAAAAGGAGAGAAGAGAATAATATGAGCAATTGCTATGTTAGAAAAAGAATAAAAAGTGCTAAGTTTTTCTTTATTGAACTAAACCAACCTTAAGTTGGTTGGCTTTTACATTTTAACCCTTTCTAATTCTTTCTTTATTTGTTGTTATCTTTGGTCTTTTTGTCATTTTATTTTATTTATTTATTTTATTTGTCTCTTTCAATGCAATACAAATGACTATTTTAACCCTTAATATTACTAAAAAATACACGTATTATAAATGGGTCGGGTCGGATTGACAAGACACATGAAATCAAACGGGTTGTGACGGGTTAATCTGTTATACGACTCATTTTAAGCAGTGTCATAAACGGGTCAACCCGTTTACCGATGGACCTGCTAAACCTTAACCTTAATCCAAAAAATTTTCCTGTTTAGCGAATCGAGTTAGCGTGTCATAACCCTTTTTGACACCCCTATTCAGGACCTTTATTCCATGGGTTGTCTATCTTTGGAATGGGCCCTGCATCATGAGGATGAGGCGGATTTAATCTCATCAAAATGGCGTCATTTGTGGGAAATGACACAAAAAGCCCTCTCTCTCTCTCTCTTTTTTCGGCCAAAAAATATAAGATCCGGTCGCAAAGTTCACTCATCAGCCTTTGTATGTTCTTTGCATTATCTAAAGTTAAAGAAAGCTCAGTGATCTTAACATGCATTGAAGATCCAAGCTCTTTTATACCGAAAATCAACATTAGGTCACAAAAATGACACCGTAATCACCATCACCAGCTAGAGGGTGGCAACCACTTCAAAAAAAAAAAAAAAAAAAGATCTCTGAAGCAGAGTATTTGCTGAAGGAGACTTAGTTATGAGGTACCTCAAAGCAATATGAAAGTGAGAAGGAATCGGAAAGCTCGCCTCGGCACGAAAAAGAAATCTCTCAACGAGGCACAAAGACCTTGTCAAATCAAGGCAACAAAGACTCAGTAAACTCTAGGCGAAAGTCCGCGAGGCCTCCCTGCATAAGGGAGAAAGACCTAGTGAACTTTAGGTGAAAGTCCGAGAGGCAACTCCCTATAAGAGGGAGAAAGACCTAGTGAACTTTAAGCGAAAGTTCACGAGGCACCAAAGACCTAATGACCTCTAGGCGAAAGTCCGAGAGGCAAAAAGACCTAGTTCGGCTAGGCAAAAGTCCTCGAGGCAAAATCCTTGACAAGGGAGAAAGACCTAGTTCTACTAGGCGAAAGACCGCGAGTCAACAAAGTCCTCTACGCGTGACACAGCGTAAGCAAAAAGACAAAGTGATTTTAGGGTTTAAGTTTTTCTGAATATTATTTGCTACCCTAAACAGGCAAAGTAGATGTTTAAATAGAGGTTCCGAAACCCTAGACATGGGTATAAATATGGAAACTGCCAGAAATGGCAGTTTCGTAATATTACACCAGAAAAACATAATGATTAAAATAAGGAAAGCGCCACAGACGGCGCCTAAATCCGGAATTCCTACCAAAAGTTACAAACAATTCAAAAAGTTTCCATAAATAGAAAAGCGACAAATTTGAGGGCCAAAATGAAGGAATTTGGCCGAAAAACGACGTCGCACATTGCCAAAGGCTATGACTCGGATCCGTTGGACCATTTCTCTTTGGATCAAGTACTTGCAAGGCCCAAAATCACAACTGCCCGGGGCCACTATTTCTTCTGCTTGGCTTGCTGCTTGTCTAGACGGCTCAGGAACCCTTCTGCAAAAGCCTCCACGTCAATGCGAGATAGGTTTTCTAAAGTCCTCTATATGAGGCAGGTTTTCTAAAGTCCTTTACGTGAGGTAGGTTTTCTAAAGTCCTTTACGTGAGGCAGGATTTCTAAGTCCTCTATTGACGAGGCATATTATTATCTAAGTTCTCTATCAGCGAGGCATGTTTTCTCAAAGTCCTCTTTGCGAGGCAGATTTCTAAAGTCCTCTACTAGCGAGGCACATTATTATTATTTAAGTCCTCTATCAGTGAGACAGAATATCTAAGTCCTCTATCAGCAAGATATTTTTTATCTAAGACCTCTATGCGAAGTAAATTTCTAAAGTCCTCTCTCGACGAGGTAGATTATCCGAAGACCTTCAAGCGAGGTGGATTTTTAAGTCTTCAATCGACGAGGCAAGATTTCTAAAAGTCCTCTACATGAGGCAAGATTTCTAAAGTTCTCTACATGAGGTAGGATTTCTAAAGTCCTCTATCAGCAAGACAAATTATCTAAGCCCTCAATTAGGGAGGTAGGTTTTCTCAAAGTCCTCTATCAAAGAGGTAGATTAACTAAGACCTTATTTAAGAAGGCATATTATTCGAAGGCATCTGAGGAATAATAATCTTGAATATATTTGGAAGATATGAAAATTTGAAGCTGCTTGGAAAATCTGAAGTCGTCTGGAAGATTTAAAAACTTGAAGCTATTTAGAATCTATAAGTCCACATACCGTAACGTCAAAGACCTGAAACAATTCGAAACCATAAGGACCACACCACGATGTGGCAATCATACAGCTCGCATCTCTATTAAAGGCATCCAACTTCCTTCAAGACGAGCTTCTCAACTCGCATACTTATCTAAGCATCTAGCAGCCTTAGTATTGAACTCCTCAGCTCGCCTCTCTTATACCGAGCTCTTCGGCTCGTCTCTCTAATATCGAGCTCGTCATTCTGGCTCCCTTACATGCTGAATGGATAAATCTCACTATGCTAAGATTATTTTTCTACTCTCTAACTCGCTTCTCGATACGCTCAAATCAAACTAGGGAGTGGGGGCCTCTGATGGGGAATAAAATTAACTAAGTCCTAATTGGACCCAACAAGGACAAATCCTACCTAAGAGACCACTCAGTCATAGGCTTGGAGTACAAGTCCAGTTGGCAAACCAATAATTTGAAACTTAAGATTCATATGATGAGGCATTGGCTCGCCCTAGGGGACTCGTTTCGTCCTCATCCTTATCCTTAAAGGTCATCCTCGTCAAGCTCGATAACAACACAACTCAAATCTGACCTCCAAACGAGGATGCCTCACAAGGATCCCTCATATTGAAGGTAAGCAGCTCGTTGACAAAGAGCTCTAATGGAACCTCCACCCTAGAAAAAGGTGGCTCATGTCAAAATAAGGCGGTGGATGTCATCTTTCCACAATCCTCAAATACATGCATGGTGGCAGAAGGCTGATACAAGGGAGGCTACTTATCCCATCAATTCAGACTTCACCTCTCATTTCTGCCAATGAGATGCTACCAAACGCAAACCTGCTCACCGGCCTACTGAAACCATTATAAAAGAAGAACTCACTCACTCATAAGGAAGGAGAGACCCAAGTAAGTGAACTCTCACTAAACACTCTCAAACAACCAAGAAGAGTTCCCTTCTCTCTTTTGGGGGTCCTTCATCTTTAAGCCTATTGACTTAAGCATCGGAGATTTTCCTCCGAAGTCAAATCTAGGGCCTCTAATATGATTATCTCTTTGTCTATAAGCTTTAAATCACAACCCTCACTCAACGGGCTCTCTAGATTCGAATTGAAGTAATTTTGGCCACATACTTATCATCTCTAAGATGAGGTAACATTTCAACCTCATCAAAACAGGCTCCACCTCCAAGACCTTTATTCCATGGACTCTCTATCTGGAACGGCCCCGGTATCACGAGAATGAGTCGGATTTGGCCTCATCAATTATTATTATTATTATTATTCATTTACCATATATGCGGTGATGCATAAAGAGTTAATTTATATTCTCTCGGATGTGTATAAAGAAATAATTATAAATTAATTTGATTATATATATATATATATATATATATATATATATATATATATATATATATATATATATATATATAT
>CATKHJ011155011.1:0-11687 GCA_949750685.1 Vernicia montana
TCAAGAAACACTTCTCAAAACCTATAAAAGCATAGGAAATGTAAGCCAATTATCATTGTGTTGGGCCTTTACTTCAATCTAAACAACTTTGTAAGATCGTCAAAGAGATCTTCCTTTATCAAACTTTAAAATGAATACATACATACATACATCTATATATATATATATATATATATATATATATATATATATATATATATACATACATACATCTATATATATATATATATAATTTAATTTTTATATATATTTTTTATTTTTGTTTTGTTTTTTTCTTTCACATTTGTCTCTTATTCTTATCCCAAAACTTTAAGAAATGTCCCTTACTCATGAAATATGACTCTTTAGCTCAAATTCATCTTTAAAACAAAGGTGAGGATATAAATATGTTTGATCTCGGTGAGAGATGTGGTTCTCAAAGAAAATAGCTAATCAAAGTAGGCTCAAATTAGCTCACTAGGGGGATGTTCTCTTGGAACACCAATTGGGGAACTAACTGATTTGGCTTTGTGGTAAAAATCCTAATGCCTTAATAATTTCACAAGTGATGTCTGATCAGTCGTTCACCTCGAAATACCTCAAGAGGAATTCTAATATTTAATTCCTTCATGTCAAAATCAAAATGATCATCACAGTGAGGATATAAGAACACACCTGTTCTAACATGCTTGTCTCTATACCGAATAATATGGCTATTGTGCAAAAAAAATATATATATATATTGAGTATAATCATCATAGATATGTATTAACCAAAGAATAACATCAAGATTAAAAATAATACTCATCATCAATCAAAGCCATGACATGAAAGCTTAATTCTCATCATAATGGCTGAAAGTATTCCTAAAAACCTAGAGCTAGACTCAAAACCCTAAAAATTTTAGACATTTTTTTTAAATCATAGAAATTAAAGATACGCATTAAAAGTACAAAAGTAACTCTTTACTCAGCCATCTCTCTCTCTGGTTTTTTTTTTTTTGAAAATAAAAAAGAAAATCATAGAAATTAAAGATGCGTATCAAGAGTACAAAAGTAACTCTTTACTCAGTCATCTTACATTTAATGGTTCGGACCTTAAACTTTAGGACAACAAAATTTTTTTTTTTCAAATGACAATTATCTCCTCCCTAACCTATTCGAGACATTGTCCCTAATATCTATTATAGATAAGTAAAGGGTAAAGGACTTCGCTTGATCTGGTGTTATTAAAGCAACATAAAGAAAAATTATTGTAAGTAAAACCATAAGAGTTAAAAAAGTTACAACCAGAGATTCAGATCTAGTGCACGCTTTTTACTGCTACTGTCTTTGGGGTGCCAGACCACTTGCGCCATCAATGGATCAGGTTCGGGTATGAAGTTTTGTAGTTCATTAATGAATTGATTAGTAATTGAAGTAGATACTAGGATGCATCAACTTGCTTATGTCATAAAATCCTGTTCCACAGCATGATCGAGAAAAGATAACAAACCATCATAAAAACTGTTAACATTAAGTAACCCTAATGGCTTTTTATGAAGATTTAGTTGGGCCCAAGAAGCAATGTCAAAAATATCTTCAAATGTTTCTAGACCACCAGGTAATGCGATAAAGGCATCAACATTGTGATGCATGTATGCCATTTGTTCGTACATGCTCATAACCTGTAACTCATTACCTATAGTCCTTCTAGTGATGTGTTTATTTTTAGTCAATGCCTTTAGAATTATACCTAGGACTCTACTACCTCTAATATATGCAGAACTTGAGACATAACCCCTTAACCCTAAACTACCTCCTCCAAACACTAAATCAATTTTTTGTTCAGCTAAAATCTGACAAAGTTCATTGACTGCCTTCCAGTACTCTTCATTCTTATCAAAGTTTGGACTACATAAGACACAAATGGTTTTGAATATGCGTGTTGAGGGTTCTTCCATTTCTATTCACTATATCTTCTAAAAGTTGTATGTATACTAATAATGGTGAATTTGTATATAAGGAAAATATAGGAAAGTAAAAGAACAGTCTAATGAAGTAAAGAATAATCCAATGGGGGTAAAGATGGCTGTTGACAGAAAAATAATAAATGTTAGGTGTACAAATTTCAAAAAGATGGAAAAAAGCTGCCGAAAGTAGAAAAATCTAAAAAAAAATTTAAAAGTTAGAGGCACGTGCAAAAAATTCAAAAAGTAACTATTGGATGCAGAAAAATAATACAATGAAAAGTCAAAAGTTGATCACTATGTAGAGATTGAGGTCATGCACAAAATTCAAAAAGTAACTTTGAGATACGGAAAAATAAAGCAAAAAGTCAAAAATTCAGTGATACACCTGATTGTAAACAGTTGTTATAATTGTAGCTCACATCTTCCTCTGGTTTTATGTCCAGTAATGGCTTGAACACCTTCTATGAGTTGAGGATAGGCTTCCCATCCAATTTTCTTATTAACTGGCAAACAGGGTCTTTTAACGTCAGATCCCCTAGACTGTAGCGTTGTTGCTCTTATTTGAATAAGTTCCATAAATATAAAAGAACACGTTAGACTAGTCCATAAGGATGCGTCTCAAGAGTCTGTAGGATATTGTCCAGAGACTCCTTACTCAGCCTATCTTTTATGAATTCAATTTTATCTTCTCGATTTATGGACATATATCCAATGCTTCTACAGAGTGTTTTACAATTCCATCTTGCGCATTTGTAGCAGACTTCCATTCTCTTAGCTCTCCTCTTCTTCGAGTAAGAACTTCTTCTCATTCCTGGTAAATGTTTTATAAAAGAGTCATCAAACTCTCCTGCTAGTCATACTTAGGCTCGGAAAGACCCAGATGCCTAAATGTCTTCATCCTTTCCAATATGCATATGTAGATTTTCCTGAGTACAACTTAGGGAAGAGTTGCAAACCTGTTTTTGAGTGTTGCAAGAGTGACTTCCATATCTAATTGATTAGTTAAGAAAATGAAAGAGAAATTTAACAAACAAATAAACAACAAACAAAAGAAAACCAAATAAAAAAAAGAAAGTTTGGGTTGCCTCTCAAGAAACGCTTGGTTTATAGTCACTAGCCTGACTTCTTCAGTTGTTTCACGTGGGATTGCCCAAATTGATGGAGGCTTTTTGTTTATCAATACCACCCCTATGTATTGGATGCTTGAGAAGAACTCTTTTTTACCTCCTCAATTTTCCTACAAAACTCTCAAACACTAAAGCAAAATTTAAAATAAAAGGAAATAAGCAATTAAAAAAAGAAAATAACATAAAATTTAAAAAAAAATGTAAAGAAGTTTGAAATTTGGGTTGCCTCCCAAAAGCACTTAATTTATAGTTTTTAACTTGTCTACAGCTAGATTTTCATCAAGCGGGATCATACAAAATTTGAATCATCCTTTTGGGCAAAAAATCTCCTTTGACATGTGATTTTAGATGTGAATCTTTGAAATTTTCAGAAATTTTTTTTTCAACATCTTCATCTGGAGGTTTCTTTGGATATTCTTTCTCAACCACCTTCTTAGCTCCCTCATTAATCACATCAACTTTTTTACAGCTCTCTTGAAAAGAAGGAGATTTGATCAGTTTGGCAATGATAAATTCCTCTTCCTCCTCTCCGACCCTTAAGAGTAGCTTTCCATTATTTATATCAATTATTGCACCAGCTGTAACTAAGAATGGTCTTCCCAAAATTAGAGGAATCTCAGTATTCTCTTTCATGTCAAGCATAATGAAGTCCATAGGAATGTAGAACTTCCCTCCCCAATGTCTACTATAGATAAGTAAAGAGTAAAGGACTTCGCTTGATCTAGTATTATTAAAGAAACAGAAAGAAAAGAAAAATAATACTGTAAATAAAACCATAAGAGTTAAGAAAGTTACAATCGGAGATTTAGATCTAGTACACGCTTTTTACTGCTATTGTCCTTGGGGTACCATACCACCTGTGCCATCAATGGATTAGGTTCGGGTACAAAGTTTTGTAGTTTGTCAATCAATTGATAAGTAGTTGAAGCAGAGACTAGGATGCGTCGACTTGCTTGTGTCATAAAACCCTATTCCACAACATAATAAAGAAAAGATAACAAACCATCATAAAAACCATCAACATTAAGTAACCCCAATGGCTTTTTATGAAGATTTAGTTGGGCCCAAGACGCAATATTGAAGATATCTTCAAATGTTTCTAGACCACTGGGAATAGCATACATGCATCACAATGCTAATGCCTTTATCGCATTACCTAGTGGTTTAGAAACATTTGAAGATATCTTCAAATGTTTCTAGACCACTAGGTAATGCGATAAATGCATTAGCATTGTGATGCATGTATGCTATTCGTTCATGCATGCTCATAAACTGTAACTCAGTACCTATAGTCCCACCAGTGCTATGTTTATTTTCAGCTTAAGCCTTTAGAATTATACCTAAGACTCTGCTACCTCTAATATATGCAGAACTTAAAACACAACCCCTTAATCCTAAACTATCTCCCCCAAACACCAAATCAATTTTCGTTTAGCTAAAATCTGACCAAGTTCATTGGTTGCCTTCCAGTATTCTTCATTCTTACCAGAATTTCTTTTTCAAGTTTAAGCTCTTACAAACACATTTAAACAATAAGACAAGCAACTTTGTGGATCATTTGAAAACAACAAACACAAAGTAAAAGCAAATGGGTAAAAGAGATAGGGAAGAAGAAATAACACAATGATTTATCATGGTTTGACCCTCTTACTTACATCCAATCCTTAAAGATACACTTTCATATTTCTCTCCACTAAAACAACTCTATTAACGGGCTAAAGTCAAGCCTTTTACAGCAGCTTCTAATCACCTAGAAGACTACCCAAGAAAGTTTTCCCCACTTTCTTGCCCACAAGCTTCAAACATGCTTGCAACCTCTACCCACAAAATTTATTAGGTGTTTGCAACCTCTCACTAGCTTACAAGGTGCTAAGTTGACCTTTACAAAGTTACAGATTTATGTTTGATATTTTCTCACTCAACAACAATCTATATAGAATAGATAAATTTGTCTAAAAGGATTTTTCAATAAAACAGTTGCCTAGAAAATTGATAAAATAGTTTAAGCACAAGGATGAAGGTTTGAAAGTTTTTTAAAAAATATTTTCAATGAATCTCTCAATTAAGCCCTAGCTTCATCATCTTAGAAAAGGTTTGAGGTGTTCTTTTTATAGGAAAAAAATATTTTAGCCGTTAGAGATGAAAAAAAATCATATCAAAATTAGTACCAGTTGTCTGTTTTACAAGTCCACTAGACAACGGTTATTTTGAGTTCAGAGATTGTCAATTTTCTGTCTTGTCTGTTTTCAAAGTCAACTAGATAAAAGGCAGTGTTAATTAATGAGTCAGACAATTATCTGTCTGGACCACTTACTTTAGAGCATGCCTATGATAGTGACATCTCACAGGTGTTTCTCTTTTTCTATTTGTGAAAAGCAAATGAGTTTGTTTTCTCTTTCAAGATCGTTTCTTTAGTTAACTGATTTTAGCTAAAACATTTTTATTAGAGATGAAAAAATTGGAAGACTTAACCAAAAGGTCAAGTCTTCTAATTTTTGGTCTAGTATCAAAAATTTCAGAAAAGAGTTAGGTCATCTAATTTTTGGTCTAATACTAGAAATCTCAAAAAGATAGTTACCATTTCAAAAACCTTTTTATTTCTTCTGAAAACTTATTTTTAGAAAAAGAATCTTAATGGGCAGGGCTTTATCTAATTTAAAATGAAAAATTAAGGGCTAATTACTTAAGTTCTACACATCTTTTTTGAAGTCCCTTAGCTTTTTGGTACACAGTCTTTTGATTTGACTTGAAGAACTTTAATACCTTATTCTAAAATGCTTGAAGACTTGGGCGACTAATTTGAATCATCACATCATACAAGTTTCAAGCAAAGTGATTCTTCTAACCTATAAGATGAAATTAACACAAGACATACAAAGCACAAGCATACATGCATCTTATTTTTGTTATCATCAAAATCAAGGAATTAGCTTATGAGGCTAACATTCTTCCCCTTTTTGATGATGAAAAAATATTACAATTATTTTTCATATTCAAAATGCATGGTTGAGCAGGTTAATAATCTCAAACATTCAAATAAAATAATTAGAGTACAAGTATAGATTTCATCTATATAAATTATGCTCCCCCTGCATGTTAGCTTATATAAAAATAAAAGCCTAAACTCAAGCTCAACCCAAATTTTAGCATACTCACATCAAGCTCCCCCTGAATATTTGCCTTGTCCAAAAATGTAATCATTTAAGATTTATGGACAACTTAAACAAAACTATAATATTTCCTGCAAAACGATTACTTCAGAATACTTGTTCATCAAAATATTCATCCATTCATCAAAGATAAACATTAAACTACTTTCAAAAATAGAAGATAAGAGTACTTTGTCCATCAAGGACATTAAGCAGACCTACATTAAGACATCCAAATTTCTCCCCCTTTTTGTCATTAATCAGAAAAGAGAGGTACTTAACCAAATATGCATAAAAAAAAAAAACCATGTTCAGATATATATGGAATGAAGGAAAATAAAAAATGAAAAGGTGAAATTGTTCAAGAACCCCTAGAGAGCTTAAATTGGTTAAGGGCTAGGAGTTAGGTATCTAGTCAAGGTCCTTTGGCTTTTGTTTACGGCCTTTTTCTCCCATCTTGATAGGCTTTGTCTAAAGTCCACTTATGGCTGACCTTCTTGGCATGTGTGTGCTAATGCTCTTCACTCTACCTTTGCCCTTTCCTTTTGTAGGCTCCTTTATTTTTTTTCTTTCACTTTCTTTCCTTTGGGGTCTTCTAATTTTGGTTGGGTTGAGGTGCTAAAGCTGGTGTCTGAGACATTCAGTTCCTTCTTGATGTCTCTGTACTATGTTTCCATCTCTTTGCTCTACATTCTTGAAGTCCCACTAAGTTATCTTACCTCCACAACCACTTTTGAAAGCTCCCTCCAAATCTCAGCATGTATTTTGTTTGCTAACTTTAATGCCTTAGCCACAATCTTTTTGAAATCAAAAAAATCTGCAACAAGCTTCTTCTCAAATTGCTTAACTCTATTTTCCATCTTTTGCAACAACAAATAGACCTCTGATTCTTTATCCAGTTAGACATTGGTCTCTGCTGGCTTTACATTGCTGATTATGGCCATTAGCTATTCTTTCATCTTCTTCAACTCTTCTAGAATGCGATTTCGGTCTTCTTCTTTTGCTTTTTCTAGAGAAGAGTTTTTTGTGCTGCTATACCATTCTCTAATTTTCTTCATTTATTCTCTTCTGATTTTATCTTCTCTCCTCATATCAATAAATAGGTCCTCATTATGATCAAAGTCATTCCTTTTTTCTTATGCATCATCTTTTTTTTCTTCTTTTGATTCTTCCTGTTATGATCCTACTTTCTTTGTCTCCTCTTCATCTCCTTCTTCTTCTTTTTCACTTTCTTCTTCCTTACTCTCCCCTTCTTTACTGTCTTCATTTGATTTCTAATCAATCAGTTCCAATTTCTTGGCAACTATCTTTTTTGTCTTAGGCTTCTAAGTGCCTAAAGCTTCATATTTTCTTTGTTTCTTTTCTTCCACAGCTCTTTCCAACAGATCAAGTATGTCTTCCTCATCACTATCCTAACCTTCATTGTGACCTTTGTATTTGCTATTCTCAACTGTGAAATTCCCAATGATGTCATAATGCCCTTCTATTTCCACTTTCCCTGTCAAAGGAACTCCCAAATGTTTGAATAGGTGTGTGAGAATCATGCCATAAGACATCCCACTATTTTTGGACAACCCCATCATGGTGTTTAGCATTAGATAGGGCATAATGAACTTCCTATGTTTCACAATATGCCATATTAGGCACAATTCTATAGCATTAACATAGTGGGTCAAAAACTTATGCAAAATTTTGCTATGTTTATCAAAGGCAGTAGACTGCTCATGTCTTTCTACTCCCCCACATAGTTCTTTGAGAAACACCTTAATATCAAAACCTTCAACATTCTTTGCATCGGCTGACTTAGCTATTCTAGTTCCCTCATTAGGCAGATTATACACTTTACTGATCAAATCAATAGTGATCTCATAAACCTTGTCACTCAGCCTAACATAAGCCACTTCATTTGAAGCTTTCACAATAGATTTATAAAAATCAGAAATGAGACTCTTTTAATACTTTTCTTTTAACTCCATAAACTAACTCCAACCCTAGATCTCAAACCAAGTTCTAAATCTATACTTTTTATCCCCAAAGACAGAATAATCTAAAACTTTTGGTTGAATGAGTTTGTACTATTCTGACCTTACTTCGATTGGAGGAAAGGAAGATTTGGTAGCTTTGCTCAGCTCAGCTCCCTGTTTTTATTTTAAATGTGTCCCTCTATCAGATTTATGCCTTTTGCTAGCAGAGCTTCAACCTTTAGAGGCGCTAGACTCTTTTCGTTTGTCTTTAGCCATCTTAGTGGATTTGTTTCTTTGTGATTTTTGGTTTCTGGAGGTGAAAGTTATTTGAGGTTTGGTGGCTTTCTGATAGAGATGGAGAATTAGGTGAAGGATAAGTTTGAGAAGGTAAAGTGATGTGAAAAGGAAGAAAAGATGACTTATAAAAGGCAACATTAGGGTTAGAGAAGGTGAAAATGAAGAATTTAAAGAAGTGCGCTAGGTTAAAATAGAATTACCTAGATACCCTTGCATCTGAAAGCTCTCTAAGCGGTAAAAGAGAAAATTTAAAATTTGAAATTCTTTGGATAAGAAGACTAAAAAGCTTACATAAATAAGGACTTTGATATTTTCTCTTTCTTACTTTTAATTAATTAAAAAAATTTCAGATATTTTGACACAAAAGTAAATTGAAAATGCAGATATGTCAAGAGACAAAAATATGCATAATATAAAGACAAATCAAATGAGTATAAATTCAATTAGACTCATCTAATTTTAGTGACTGACAATGTGTGTCAGACAGGAAAGTAAAAGACTAAAAATGAATTTAACTGAACATTTTAAACATTTGGAATAGCAAAATTAAAAATGTAATTAGAGATGTAAATATGACATATATACAATGTGAGAATGCATGTATGTATTCCTTAAAAAGGTGGTCCACTCATACCTAATGATCTTCTTATTTTGCAAAATTAATCCTTATTGAGGGGGGTAAGAATGTTTGCTAATTGTTGATCAGTTGAGACAAATTCTAACTCAATATTTCCATTTTGCATATGATCTTTGATGAAGTGATGTTTAATTTCGATGTGCTTAGTTCTAGAGTGTTGAACCAGATTCTTCATTAGGTTTATAGCACTAGTGTCGTCACATCTAATTGGAATGTGGTCATATTTCAACCCAAAGTCTTCTAACTATTGCTTCATCCATAAGATTTGAGCCACACAACTTCCAACTGAAACATACTCTGCTTCAGCAATGGACAAAGCTACAGACGATTGCTTTTTGCTAAACCACGAGACTAATGAGTGTCCTAGAAATTGACCTGTCCTTGAAGTGATTTTTCTATCAATTCTACTTCCAGCATAGTCAGCATCACTATAGCTAACTAATTCAAATGAATCGCACTTAGAAAACCATAATCCTAAGTCAACAGTTCCAATTAGATATCTGAATATCCTCTTAACTGCAATTAGATGTGATTCTTTGGGACTTGACTAAAATCTAGCACATAGACAAACATTGAAATGGATATCTAGTCTGCTGGCTATCAAATACAAAAGAGATCCAATCATTCCTCTGTAAAGCTTTAAATCAATTGATTTTCCTTTTTCATCCTTTTCCATTTTAGTTGATGGACTCATTGGGGTTCCCATACTTTTTAGATCACTGAATTTGAATTTCTTTATTAGCTCCCTAGCATACTTGAATTGACAGATGAATATTCCATCTTTGGCTTCCTTGATTTGCAATCTAATGAAGAACTTTAGCTCACCTATGAGACTCATCTCAAATTCTCCCTGCATATCCTTGGCAAATTTCTCATATAAAAGAGCATTAGTAGACCCAAAGACAATATCATCTACATATATTTGCACAATAAGAATTTCATGAGTATGGTTTTTTATGAAAAGAGTATTATCAACTTTTCCTCTTGAAAATCCTTTTTATAAAAGAAACTTACTTAATTTATCCTACCAAACTCTAAGTGAAGGAATATTGGGCACAAATTAAGCGGAAGCTAGTTGGTGGATGAAATTTCAAACAATTTAAAATTTCACAACACCCAACTTTAGGTCCAATAAACATTCAAGCAATTAACTTTAATTAATGTGTAAAACACATATGTAAGAAAAGAAAGAACAAGTGGTAATCATATTACCTCTTGAAGCCAAAGTCTTCAAATCTTTTCTTTTCCTCATGCTCCCCAAGTGTTGAGCCTATAGAATTTTCACACCAAGCTTTCACCTTCAAGCTACCCTTGGTTTCCTTTGGATTTCTTGATTTCCTCTCTATGGTAGTCTAACTGAAATCAAGACCTTCCCTTAGCAAACCTTTGGTGTTTGGATTTCTTTAAGTTGCCATGGATAGATCAACTCTTTTCAAGAAACTATTATTCTTTCACAAAGAACAAAAGATTAAATATCAAGAACAAGAAAAATATGAAGAACACTTCTTCTTTTCTTTTCTTTCAACTCTTAATCTCTAAACATTCATTTGAAGAAGATGATGATTCATTAGTTAACCCTAGCAACTCCATCATATCCTTTAAATAGCTAAAACTCCTTTGGTTGGCTATTAAGGAACCAATTTGAAATTGAGTTGCTATTGTTGACTTTCAAGGCAATTATGAAATGTCTATTTTACCCTTTTGGTTTAATGAATATTTCACTTGAGCCTAGAAGTGGAAATTACCATTTTGAGCTAGATGGAAAATCTCTAACCCCTAAAACTCATCACATGGGCTTTAGGGTTATAGATTTTTCCAAACCTCTAAAACACATCAAATGGGCCTTATGGTTATTTCAAGATTCTTAATCCCTAAACCTAATGCATAGCCTTTAGTGTTATTGATTTTCTCCAACTCCTAAACTCATCACATGAGCTTTATGGTTGTTGAGAATCTTTAACCCCTAAATCCATAATATGGGCTTTAGTGTTAGCAAAATCATTTAACTCCTAAATAAGCTATCTCCATATCACATATGGGCTTTATCTATTTAGTGTTATTTATTAAGCTCAAAATTAATTTCATTTATTTATCCATAGATTTAATCAATTTAATCCTTCTCAATTTATATCATATATATATTAGGATTTAATTGATAAAGAAATCTTTGCGGATTTAAACTTCAAGACTTACTAGGGTCCTTGTAAACTTAATCACAAGTTCAATTATTTTACCACTAATCAATTAATCAAACATTTTAATTAATTATTATGGTAAACCTTTTACGCTTGAAAGATAATTACTTTTAGGTGTATGAATTTTTAGGTTCATGTCTAATTAGCAATGGGATTGAGAAAATATTTTTCTCTACTAATGTGAAATCCCTATTTCACCCTTAGTCCTATAAGTCATGAGTGACGTCTAGTAAAACATATCATGACCACCTAATTAGAATGAATGTAAGTGTTTGATTACTTATCCATTCCATGGACCATCGATCATAATTAAAGTACACTAAAATCCCTTAATTACGAAATCCCAATCTTAGATAGGGTCATGGATTTGTCAAACCCTAATATGCCT
>CATKHJ011155417.1:0-10135 GCA_949750685.1 Vernicia montana
ATATTTGGTGCAAAAAAAAAGATAATAAAATATTTAATTCATTATTTAAGAGAAGAAATAAATACTAAATATTATGTAATTATTTATGTTTTAATTACTTAAAAATCATGATAAATTGGTTTGTTTTAAAGAAAAATTAAAGGAAAATATAATTTAATATTCAATTTATCATTCTCTTTTTATATTCAATAATTAGCTTTTTTAACTTGCTTATAAAAATTAAATTGTTTAGTTAAAAAATATATTATTAATTTTGAAGAAAAAATATCTCTTATTATTTTTTTTAATTTTGAATAAAAATAAAATGTAATTCTATGAAAACTTTTGTTATTTCTCAAATTTTATTAAACTCTTAAATAATGAATAACTTTTATTTAGTTATCCTATCCATTTTTCTGCTCTTTATTTATCAAATATTTTTTGGCCTACCCCCAAACTAGTCAAATAAGAAAGTTGTGAATTGATTTACTTGAATCAATGAGTATATGAATGTCAATAGAGTAGACATGTTAAAATTGCGGGTTGAATTTGATCGAACTTGACTTTTTAAGTTTAAGTTTAAGTTTGGTTCGGTCCGATCATACGAATTTATTATTTTAATCAAATCCGATTCATAGTAAAAAATATATAATTTTTTACATGTAATTTTTTCAAACGGATCAAAAAAATGATATTTTCAAGTCCACCCAAAAAATAATCAGGCTTTTTCAAATTTGGACTCAAACTAGCCTAAAAATATATATATATTCAAGTTAGAATTTTTTTTCACATATTTGAACAGGTCGGAAGGATACTCAACCCTATAAATAGGTCTAATAGGGGTTGAAGGTAGGGGGAAAAAAATTCATATACACATTTCACTTTTTTGTAATTTTATAAATTTGCAATTATTAAAATTCATACTTTTTATGCATTATAAATTTATTTTTCCCAATTTATTTTTTATTTTCCACTCATATAACCAATAGGTGTAAAAAACAATAAATAGAAAATAAAATGATAAGAGATAATTCAAATAGGTATATATATATATATATGTATATATGAATGTACAGAGTCACTATGCACTTGTCCAATTTGGATTCAACTCAATTTTTTCAAATTCGGCCCGATCTTAGAATCGGTGAAGGCAGAAGGTTATGGATTAGAGATCGAACCGGAGTCAAATCGGGGTCGAACCAAAATTTTAAATAAATTAATATATTTATTATTTATATATTAAAAAATATAATATACATATAATTAAAATTAATAAACGTTATTAGAGTAAGTAATGAACCGGGGGTGCAAATCCATGATATTGGGTTTAGGTTCAACGTGTAAGCGCGCGATCTGCGTACACGAATGTCGGACCAAAATAGGTTGACCTGTGCCTACTTGAATTTTCCAACCATAAATTTTAATTTTTTTAGTCCAAATTTTTTTTCTAATATCCAAACACACACACACACACACACAAAAAAGAAGTAAAAAACCGAACCGGCCTAGCCTCCGGTTCCCAGTTTTTCCGGTCGGACCGGCCGGTCCGGTCCGGTTCTTACAACATCATTCAACATAGCGATATTTAAAAGAAAAAGAAAAACTTATTTTTCGAAACAGCAAAAAATCAATATATTGCACTGCCAGGTGCCAATACCATATTTTTGTTTCTATCTGTGCCTGTCTCTCTACAAAATCAAAAGCCTACCTTTCAACTTTCTACTTTGCTCGCCAACCACCACAATCGCTCACCGGTAAATTCCAAATCCATTCTCTTTTCTATTTTTTTTTATTAATTAACTTTTTTTTAATGATTTATTTGTAGATCTAGAGTTTTTTTTTTCTTTTTTTTCTGATCGTTTTCACCGATACCTTTATGTTTTATTTTGGTTTATATTTGTGATTAATTTATATTTATAAATTTACGCTATAATTTAACTTTAGAAGTTTTAATTAACATTATTTTGTAATTTTTTTTTGAGATTCCACTATTATTATTATTATTTTTTTTTATTCTGATCGTTTTTCACCGATTTATGTATTTTTTATTTTGGTTTTGCATTTTAGGAGTTTTTTTTTTTAATGGTGATCTGAGTAATGGTAAAGTTAACTTTTTTGCAAAAAGAAATTCTGTTTGGTTTCTGAGAAAAAGGAAAGCAAAAGAAAATGTTTTTGCTTGTTTTGTTTTGGGAACAATTTTAACTATATATATATAGTAGATATAATTGAATCATGCACCTTGTTTTATAGTTTTTAATAAAGTAAGAATTTTCCGCCTTAGATATGCCTTAGCAAGTGTGAAAATATGTAATTTAAACTATTTTTTTACCTAATAATATTGTTATTAAAGGATTTGAGCTATGGGAAAGAGGAAGTCAAGAGCAAAGCCTCCTCCTAAGAAGAGAACGGACAGGCTTGACACTGTCTTCAGTTGTCCCTTCTGCAACCATGGCACAAGTGTCGAATGCCGAATGTAAGCGTTGTTTCAATTCAAATATGAATGTTTGTATCATGAATCTTACTTGTAAAGGAATGCATAACCCACTTGAAATAATTAAATGAGTAGGCAGTATTTTAATAATTTGTAAGGAGCCGACTCTTTTGATGTTAGTTCTTGTTAATTTAGTTGGTGCCAATATATCAACCTCTGTCTCTTTGCTCTCCCATGGTGTTTTTTTACGCATATAATTCTGATTTATAGTTGCAGAGGGAAAGAGAAATATATTTGCATTAACAAGATATTCCTAAAGATTATGGATCATTTAGTTGTATTAATAACTCTTGGCATATTTCTGGATTCAGTGATATGAAGAATTTAATTGGAGAAGCAGAATGTGCGATATGCCAAGAGAGTTTTAGCACTACCATCACAGGTCAGTTGTAAGGCATGGTGATATCTGGTAGGATATTCATATTTTTAATGAGCGTCTTCATGTAAAATAGTGGGACTGAAGGTCTTACATCATGAGGCTGTTCGAATGTTGCTGGGAGAGTTAATTTGCTTTTCCGTCTTTCATGGGTGACTGTTTTTCATGGCAATCCAACAATGCATAACATTCTAATGTAGAGTTTGATAATGGAGTTGGCATTGCATGATTAAAATTGGTTATATAAATAGAAGGGCCATAGTCCCATAAATCCTAATTTTGGGCACATAGCCCTGTCAGGTCATCGCTATTTGTTCATTGTTAGCACATTACTATTTGTCAAAACATAATGATCTGATGATATTTACTGATTCTTTTTTTTGCCTCTTTATTTTGGCAGCTTTAAGTGAACCAATAGATGTGTAAGTGCAAACCTATCTGGAACTATCAATAATCTCCCCTTCCAACCCAGCCCGCCCACCCCCCTCTTCTCTCCACACACACACTTCCATTCCTGTCATTCTCTCATTTATTTATCTAAATGTTGTGATTGCAGATACAGTGAATGGATTGATGAGTGTGAACGGGTTAACAACATTGATGATGATGGTGTTTGAAGGCAAGGCCCTCAAGCCTAGATTCCGGTACCAGGGTAGAATATCTAGTATTTTTAGCTTTTTCTCAAGTTGTATGGTTTTGAGCTTTCTCAAGCTTGTAATTACAGTAGTCCTGGCCTCCTGGACTGGTTCAGTAGGTGCAGATAAATAAATATATGTCAGTATTAGTAGTGTTGTTTAGGGAACTGATAAATAGTTTGTAATTGCATGTTAGTCTGGGAGCTTGAAAATAATTGCCCTATGTTAAGGCAGCAGCTATCAATGGATAACTATCGGTTCTAGATGTATTATTGAGTTTTTTCTAGTAATATTAATAATCAAAATACTTTGATGCAATTCAATGAGTTGCTTGACGTAGTTCTCGTCATTATTATTTATTTAGCTTTCTTTAAGCAGAGGGCAGTAGAAATGATATTATTGATGCCTTCACCCATCTGGATTTCCAATTCTGCTGGCGCCATAAGATGGGGATCGTTGGGGATCTGTAATTTTACATGGTTTTTTGGGAATCTGAAAATTTATATCGGTCAGTGCTTTTAGGGATTTCTAATTTTTTTCCTCTTCTGAAGTCACTGCTTTTAGAAATTAGAAGAATAGAATTCACAATCAACTGCATTTGGATTTGCTACTTCCTGGGGAACGTTACATGGTAGGTTAGCAAATTTGCAGCCTCTCCAGTCCTTTTAGTACATATAGTCCAGAAGTTTTACAAATAATTTCCCAAATGATTGAGAAGTACCCATGATTAATTCCAAGTTGAAAGTTTTCATGGGTATGACAATGCCTGAAAATGAAAATGGTGAAATTGAACTTGTATGAAGAAGAAATTAAATCCCACAAAATCCACAAATGTTATCATATCGAGTTAGAGGACATCAAAAAGGGGAAGTGGTATAATAACATTGGACAACCAAATCAGCACAAGAAATTGCAAACAAGTTCTGCAGAATTCGATGTAGTAATTATTTACAAATTTCTAAGCAGATAATATTGTATACTTAGCAGAAAGAAGTTACATCTTAAGATTCTCTCTCATTAGCAACATGCCAGAGACAGAATTAGTATGAAGCCTTAGAACCAGAAAAAAAAATGTCAGTAAAATGATTTTTCTATAATTTGCACCCATCACTTGCTATTCTGGTATCACGAATTGGTTTCCAATGTTCACCTACATATAAGTTAAGAAATGGACTGATGAAAAACAGCCATTTCCCCTCATCTTCAGGTTAGAAAATGCTCCAGCACCCACCAGTAGTGAAAAGCAGGCAGCACTCCCATGTGAAAATGAACTATACACAATTCACGGCCAAAAAAGGGCTTGAATTTCTGTTATTGACAACGAAAAACTTTTAAGACCAGACCACCAATAAAGACAAAATGCCTCAGCTAATGAAACTAGACAATAGTAGCTTGTCCCACATGAACCAAAGATATTGGTTAAGTCACATAATAATCACCTAGATTCTCAACGAGATAATTGTAAGGAGGACCTAGCTCATAATCAAATGTTTCATTTGTTGAAGCCACTCGATTTGGAGCTGAATAAACATTTCCCACACCAACCTTAGCATTCACTTTGGTTCTTCCCTTAACAGAGCGCTTGTTATCAGAAGGAAACTCAGCAGTTAGTCTTCCCATCTGCTTTTGCAGATCAGCAACTGATTCATTTATTATTTTACCCTTGGCACCCTTCTTCCCATCAACAGCTTTCAATTCCAATCTATACAAAGCACAAGCATCGCACTTGTTGATCTCATACTCGTAAAGATGCCACTCAAAGTTATTCAGTGGTTGTGGATCCATATAATAAGATCTCTTCAGCCCTCCAAATTCATTCATGACTTGCTTCCTTGATTCATGCCAACCACGCCCACTGTAATCTGGCAATGACCTTTGCTTTCTATTCCCACTCTCGAATGCTCTACGTGGCTTATCAAAAAAAAGCCATTCCCTAATTGTTTCACCATCAAGAACTGAAAGATCAAAGAGCTCTGCAATCATCAAAGATAGTTGAAGATACAAAACTCGAAGTAAGCATCATGCGTTATTGCAGAATACGATGTCTCAAATGTAGAGAGAAAAAAAAAAGATATACATCACCCAAAAGATGCAGAACAACAACAATTAGCTTACCAGGTGCATTCCATGGAGACTTTGCAGTTGCAGCTCCCTCACATTCTGGGATACCAACATCTTTTCCCTGTGCCCTTGCACTTAGAGCAGCAAAGAGAAGACCATCTTTTAGGCCAATACCCCCAGGTCGAAGAACTGGACCCATTCCTGGTGGGCCTTCATTTAATGCTAGAGCATGGTGAAAGCTACTGCAATAGTCCTGACACCAGTCCAACCCTCCTTGAGCAGGCCTTGGACAATCCCAAAGTGCACATTTTGGGCCCAAGAAAGCAGAAGGTGGAGGACATATACTGGGGAGATAGCTAGAAGCATGAGGAATACCATCCTCCGCACACAAGTCTGTGCTATTAAAACCAGCATAGAAGTTTGACTCAAAATGTTGAGACAAATCATACTGATGGTAGTCCAACTGAGCAGCTCCTTCTAAGTTGCTAATGGCCATGTTGTGAACTACTGAGGGGGAGTCTTTGCACTGATCAACAAATGTAAAGCTGTGGTCCTGTTGCCCCTGATTCACACCATATCCCTAATACATGTTAAAGCCAGAATCACCAGTGAGCCTTATTTTCAGTTCTAATGACATTCCAATGTGAATCAGATTATAAACATGAAGAAAATTTATCAAATTCTCAAAGATGACCAAGTTAAACACTTGGTGTACAAATTTTCCAGGCTAAGTACAAAGATTTTCAATCTCCTCAAAATAAGTAAACATGCTGATAAATAAAAGAACTAACACCAACAAGACAGATATAGAATGCTACTCACATATTTGGAACTTACAATCACTAGGAAAGTAAGACATGCCTACTGAAAAACTATACATCACTAACATCAAGAGACAGTTCACACATATTGTGGTTAATTCAAAATCTTATGTTAGTGATTGCAGCAAGTTTGGTGTAACAATCGAAATTTTATGATCTGAATAGGCCTACAGAACATCAACTTTCTGCAGAGTATAATGAAAAACTTCAGGTTTAAACCTATAAAGCAATTTCCTTAAGATGACAATTAATTTCAAGCTACAATACCATAGCTCAGTCCCTAGATTACTAAGTGTTAAACATTGACCCTAAAAACACCAGCCATGCTCTAACTAGAAATGCAATGCAAACTAGATAGAACAAGACTCAAGATGCCATGTTCAGCAACCCAGAAATTTTTAGAGGGCGTCAACTGGTTCCATCAACCACCCACCATATCCCTAGTCAGGCAGGGAAATAGTAAGAGTAGAATTGTATTATTCTAATTTGGAGCAATATTGCATTTGCCACCCCTGTCCTGTACCTACACCATCTAAATGCTTCCCAACAGGGGCGGTACCACACTATGGCTGAGGGAGGCCACCCCCTTCCCCTTTACCCAATATTAATTTAGTATATAATTAGTTTAATTAGTTCATATATATTTTCTTTGAGTTATGTTAGAAAAGTGAGTTTGTGTTTGTGTTATAGGCTTAAGTGAGTATTTTTTGTGTGTGTATATATATATATGTGTGCCCGGCCCCCCCCCCCCCCCCCCCCCACCAAAAAACTACATTTTTCTAGTTCCGCCCCTGCTTACCAAACCATTAAACTTTTATTGGCACTATGATTAGGTTTGTACAATCAAACATTGCTCATCAGGGGCCCGGGTTTGACTCTGCCACCACAGAACGACGAGTGTAGTATCCATGCCGTAGCACGTCTCAACTATCCAGTAACTTCTGCTCATAACCAAACCACAAGCTTGGTATTATCAGATTCCTATGTTAAGCGCAAAAAAATTTACACCAAAGTCAAACTAAGGATGTTTCATGGTTTGACTGATTTAAAGTCAATCCTCTGCTGCCATTTCCTGATTTAAACCACTCACATGCTCAAGTTCAACAGGTTGACCCGTCCAGAGATCTCCTCTAACATCATGGAGTAAGCAAGAAATTCATGTTAACATAATCAGTATGAAACAAATAACGTAGTACATAAGCACGTCTTGACATCTAATACAAGAGGAATATAGTGCAGACCTTTCTGCTCCAAGTCCAACACATCCTAAATGACAACAATCAAATGCAAGAACTCCAAAACTGAATATAATAATTAAGAACATTGAGTAAAAGACCCACCTCGTGAAAGACCACACTATCCCCAACATGCAAACTTTGATCATTAGGCTCAGGCTTTGGTGCAGCTAATGCACTAGTGGCATCATCTTCCTCCTCACAAAGCTGCAACAATCTACATATATCTGACGAGAACGACCCAAGACTTCCACCCTACATATAATCCGACAAAGATCAGAGTTTCACTATTACAACTCTTAATTTTAGAAACCCATTTGTCACAATCACAAACATATGCATTCTAAATTACAAACACATT
The DNA here is from genome assembly GCA_949750685.1 of Vernicia montana. Taxonomy (NCBI): domain Eukaryota; kingdom Viridiplantae; phylum Streptophyta; class Magnoliopsida; order Malpighiales; family Euphorbiaceae; genus Vernicia; species Vernicia montana. The sequence continues at coordinate 7,960 of CATKHJ011155417.1, forward strand.
TTTCACATACACACATATGTGAAGTTACAGTAATATACATGTGCTCAAAATGGGATTAAAATTATTCAATGCTAACTTGTTGCAAAGAAGAAGCTGGAGAGGGTTCATTGAGTTCTGATTTCCATTCACGAAGCATCTGGTGAACTTGCTCCTCAAGAACAGCCACATCAATAGTACGGCTCTCTTTCCTAGCAAACTGCAGATCAATGAACATTCCTTGCAGATCATCCACACGATTCTTGGCCTTGTCCTTGAAAAGCTTATGAGATGCTGACTTACAATTGATCTTTGAACCCTTCCCCATTCTCTACAGACCCTGTAAAGATAGAACCGAATTTCAGTCAAATAATTTAGCAAAATAATATTTTAACAGAGCTTAAACCATAGAAACAAGAATTTTACAGTGAAAATGGCAATAATAAACTGAAATTAACACAATTTCTTAAAAAAATAATAAATCAAAGACAATCAACATATTTCCGTATATAAATAATCACTCAATATACGAAATTAAGATTAAAAAATAACCAGAAAAGGATTATAAATTTTACTTAGTCTTGCTTAGAACGAATTGGGCATGCTTAACAATAATAATAATAATAAATTAAACACAAAAACAAAAACTCACAGAGGACTTCAACTTTCAATCTGGAGCTCCAGAGAGAGAAAGGGAAAGTTCGGCGATATTGCAAAGAGAGAAAGAAAGTAAATATTCGAGAACCAAAAAGCAGAGATGCTTGGTACCTCTCAAAGTTTTTTTTTTTTTTTTTTTAATTCTTAATTTCCAAACAGAACTCTCTTTTTGAAAAATTTAAAAAAAGAAAAGAAAAAATTGAGAGACAGTGAGAGTTTCTGTGTGTAATAGTGAGATTTATTTTTTATTTATTTATTTTTTTTTAATTCCTCTCTCTCTCTCTCTCTCTCTTCTGCTGTGTGCTGTTCCCTCACTGAGCGAAAACAAAAGCTAATTAGGTAGCCTATTATAGTGGGGATATTTTGGTTTTACCATTTGCCATCTTTTTTCACATTTATTACACTTTCGTTCTCTCTTGGTTCTCCTCTTGCGAATTGACATGTTTACCCCTCTGGTTTTAGTTTCGGTTTTCGTATTTAATGAGGATAATTTTGGTAAGTTATTGGAATTAGTGGAAGTCCTGGAAGATTCGGCCTTAACGATTTATCCTGTTGGATTAGGCCCAGCTGGATGCACACCATATGTACTTTCTTCTTTGTTCATTTTGTAGATAAGGATTAAACTTTTATTATGAATAAAATGTACAATTTTACCTCATAAATATAATTAAAATGGTACTAGATAAAAATATATATATATATAAAAGTATTAAATATATGGAAATAATATAGCCATTTATAATATCCTCCAAATAAAATGATTATTTTATGTCAAGGAACCCAAAAAATAAATCTAATCGCTTATAATATTGTGCAGATATTTAATTATCTTGATTGATATGTAAATTTATTTTTTACGTCATAGATTAAAATTTTATTTTAAAATAAAGCATAAGCAAGAGTATCTTATTAATTACAAAATTTTAAGTTTGGTCTGCATATAATTAGTATATCATATCTAAGTTGTTTGTCATATTACCTCATATATTATTAGGGAGAGTGAAGTTCAAGGATATTACTGTAATTTTATTGATTTTTGGACTATTATTTTATTGAGTTCTAAGTTTATTATTGAAAATTTTTTAATGGGTGTGTTTTCCTTGGACCTTAGATCTATTTGTAATCTCTTATTTTAAATTTCTCATATAGCTATATTATGTTATTATAAGCCTCATTAATATTAATAATTAATCTCTTCTTTGGGTATATATATATATATGAAATTATAATCTCTCGCTTTATTAAGAAATAGGTTATTGAATTAATTTTACATATATTATTCATGAGATTTTAAATTTATATATCATTATACCTGTAATTTTTTTAATCTAATAGAAAAAAATTTAAAGGAAAAGAAATCATCTAACCTTCTATACTAAGAAATACGTATGAGATGATTCAAGGCAATTTATATTATGGACCCAGGTCCACCTTGCACCATGGACCTGGGTCCAAAACTCACCGTTTTATTAAAAAAAAAAATTCACGCTGTTTTATTTAAAAACAGCGCCTTCTTCTTCTTCTTCTTCTTCTTCTTCTTCTT
>CATKHJ011155533.1:0-16181 GCA_949750685.1 Vernicia montana
TATATAAAATTTCTCCCCCCTATTATCAAAAGGGAATCATTATCTTAAAACCACACAAATTAAAATCCCTTTTAATTTCCATTCCTTTCTAAGGAAAGCGTACAAAACTACTTTAATAAAATTTTATGTCATTAGTGCTTAATTTTGGAATGCAAAATTGAAATGATCAAATTTCATATTTCCCCATATCTCAATCCCCTTTTGTGAGGATGCCTTTCAATATGCCTAGAATATATATATATATATATATATATTTGCTAAAATATCAACCATATCATATACATATTCGCATAATTATCTTTTCCTATATATAAATATGTATCTTATAATAAATATAACTTAATATTTTTATTATCTTTTTAAAAAATAATATACCGTCATATATGATCTTATTAATTAGATTATGCTCGATTAATAATATGTATGTAAGAAATTATATATTGAATTATCAAATTGAATCGTGTTAAGACTCTTTCTTTAAAGAATTCAAATTGTCTTTAAACAAAAAGAAATTAAAAGTAAGTTTGTTTAATTATGTGTAAATCCTTTAAAGAATTCAAATTGTCTTTAAACAAAAAGAAATTAAAAGTGCATTTGTTTAATTATGTGTAAATTTTTTAAAGAATTCAAATTGTCTTTAAACAAAAAGAAATTAAAAGTGAATTTGTTTAATTATGTGTAAGAGTGTGTGAGAGAGAAAGAAAGATGGTTGTTGAAAGGATATAATTAATTGTGGCTCCTATTGAATGGGTAAATACATTGTCTAGGTCTCTATCTTCTAAAAGATGAGTCTCGTCAAATGCTAGATATATAGTCAAGATAATAGGGGAGAGTTTCATTATAAATTCTTTTTTTTAATTTCTTTTTATCATCGATGAACCTACCAAAAAGAAGGTATTTTCATTGATGAACACATGCCTAGCCAACTAATATTCTATACAATCTTTAGGCCTATAATTAATAGATAATTACAGTTAAGGAGGATTATTAGCATCTAATTGACAGATGTAATTACTAGAGTTGTTCCAGGTATAAAAGCACCTCTTGGACCATTGATGACTAGTGACAAGTCAGGACCAAGTTGCCCCATAATCTCTAGTTGTGGCATTTGTTAGGCACACGGTTGGCAATCACTAATTAATCTCATAATAATTGAAGATTAATCAGCCTTATAGCATCACCCACTATTAAAAAGGAAAGGATTAAGCCGATTAATCTTATTTCTCTTTGTATTTATGCTATTGGATTAGTAACTCAATAATTAGGCATATGTGTTATAATTTCTTTTTATTGAACAATGAAGTGAAATTACGAATTAGCTAGTTTTTACATAATGTATCGTGTTCGCCATTTTGATTCAATAAAAAATAAATTATCTATCTTTAAATTAAATGATTCGTAAATATAAAAAAAATATTTATTTATGATTTAACCTTGAGAATCAAATCTAATTATAAATAAATTTGACTCTCATTTTTTAGTTTCAAATACGAAATCAAGCTCATTTCTCAAAAGAACATAAATGGGTATAAGAGGCTTAGAAAAAAATATTTTCGAGGATGATTTGTCGTGAGAACCCTCAAGCCTCGTTTAAAACGAGGCCATCCTTTTAATGGTATCTTGTCAATACGCTCATTCACTAGATCGAATCTATTTATGAGATATTTGCTCCTCACTCTAAATCAATCTCACGAGGCAAGGAGTTAGAGTCATTTACATGCTTAGTTAATAACACTCAAAACTCATAATACGTCAGCTGCTGGTACACCAAGACAATATAAATCGCCTGATCCTGATACCCAATTAAGGCGCGACAATGATATAAGGCAGGTGGCACAACAGCAAAAGCCTGATATTCTAGGATTTTGTCCGCTCTATCTTGGTTGAGCCATCTGCCTACCAATGATAAGGAAGCACTTGTGTACCACTAACTCATTTTTCTGCTGGCACATATGGTATAAGACAAACATTCTTACTTATCACTATTTTTATCTTCATTCTACAACTTCTCACCTCTTACTCTCACTAGAATATTTTTTCAAGGTAGATCATCTTATTTCTTGAGAACTTTAAAAATCAAGTTATTAGTTTAGACATCGGAAAGTCTTTGCTAAATTCAGATTTAGCACTTTGATACTTATTCTCTCATTTTGTAGGTTTAAAAAGTTGTCCAAGGTCCAAACCCAAATAAAAGAGATCTCATTACGTCTTTTTGAAGATCTTTGGATCATAAAAACCTTTATCAATAAAGTGTAAAGCAAACTCACTGCTTACTAACTAATCATTGAATTTTTTTTCCCAATAGACATTATATATAATATAAGTATCAAGTATAAATGTCAAATTACCAATTATATCAAATATTACAAATCCAATATTAACATATATCGATATCAAATTATCAAATAAACCCACATTTAACAGGTCATATTTATACAATGACTTCCCATTTTCCTTAAAAATCAATTTATTATATATACCATAGTTGTAAGAACCGGATCGAACCAGCCGGTCACACCGGATTGACCGGGAATCAACCTCATTTTCGATTTGATCTGATTTTTTTATCTGGTTTTGAAAAAATTGGTCTTAATCTGTATGAATCGGTCGGGTAATCGGCGAATCAAATATGAGCTCTTATTAGATTTATCGATAAAAATGTATTATTTCATTTAAAACAAATTATATTGTAAAATTAATTTTAATAACTACCTTCCAACATAAATTAACAATAAAATTGGAACACATTATAAAATAAATTTAAGTTCTTTAGCACTAAAAATTAATTTTTCTCATTTTTATTTACACAAAAAAAATATTACTTTTAAAATTCTTATTACCTATTTACTCTATTATTATCTTAAATTCTAAAATCATTTTTATATTATTTGTTAAAGAAAATTATTGTATTAAAATTTATTTCATATTATTTTATTAAATTGCTTATAAAATTTATATTTCTTATATTATATAATATTAATTTAATTATTTTTAGTTCGACTCCAATTTAACTTTAATTGAACATCTGATCCATAATTTTTTACCTCTTTCGATTTGAACCCCATGCCGAGTACGAAAACATTGGTATATACATCAAAATTGAGAATTTGGATTATAGAGTTGGCAATGAGTTGGGCTTGGACATGTGGGCCTTTCCGGCAGTGAAGGACCTTTGTCATGTATATTAAAACTCCTTTTAAAGCTTTAATTAAAATGTATTGCCATACAGATTTTGAGCGAGTTGTATCATTTAAGACAATAAGACAGAATCATAATTCAATTGTCATATAATCCATTACATATTTTTGTAAATTGTGGGCCACATTAAATTGGGCTTTATGCCCCAATAATGTATCAAATAGACTTAAAAATTGCAAAGAAAAAAAGAAAATTTCACTAAATATAATTTTTTTTAAAAATGTTCTTTTATCTTTTTAAATTTTTAAAAATGTTCATTTTTTATATATACTTATGATATACTTTTGATATATTTATGATATACTTTTGAAAATGAGGCATTTTTAAAATAAAAAATTTAATAAATTGTATTTTTGAAAAAAAAAAAAAAGACAAAAATATTTTGTGTTTTTGTAGACATTTGTGTAAAACCGCAAGGAAAAACGAATTAATGGCCCCCCTTTTCTTTTTCCATCATTTGCATATAGGTAATTGATTGGTTTAAGTATATATATAAGTTTTTGTAAGAGGAGCGTTAACATTAGTGAACCTTGAATTCTGGTATCTATTCTTGAATAATTTTATATTTATTGTTAAACTATATGTTCACAAATATTAATTTACATATTCGAATCAATTTATATTTAAAAAATATAATGTCTAAATTAAAAAGTAAATTTTAATGAATATGGATGGCTAGTCATTGAATAGTTGGAATTTATTATCATGCCTATTTTTTTTTTATTTTTTTACACTTGAAATTTAACTCTAAATTTATAATAATTTTAAATGATCACATATTCAAATAATTTTTAAAATAATTGTAACAATAAATCATTTGTACAATATAGAGTTCATTCTTAGAAAATTTAACTTCAAGAATCATCTAATTAATTGATAAATAGGTTTACTTTATACAATTATACTAGTTAGTGCCAGCGCTTTTCGCAATCATGAAATTATATTAAATTGTTATTATATTTTTTAAAATTTTATTTATTTATTTATAATTATTATATTAAACATAAAGATAGTGAAATTTTTCTGTTATAATGTAATATATTTACACATATTACATAAGGAGAAGAGTAACTTGATATATTATAAAGCTAAATATATTATTTATAAAATAAATGATAACAAAATTATATGATAAAATGCGTACATGCTTAATAAAAATTGTATTACTAAAAAAAAAAGACTAAAATGATAATAGATGATCCACAAAAAATTTATTATTTTTTGTTATAATTATTATTATTAAGAGTATATTATATTTATTTTTATTTTTTATATATATGCCTACATATATAGATGAGTGTATTTTTTTTTCATTGTATTGTGCATTTGTATATATATATTCTAAAAATAATTATTAATTTTTTTTATTTATCAATTTAGAATTTAATTTAAAATTATGATATATAATTGTATTTATTATTATTATTTGAAGAAAATAGAAGTAGTGTCATTAACGAAGGTCTAAAGCCAAAACATTATAAAGAAAACCTAAGGTAACAACTCCCAATCATGGACATTAGACATAGAACATGGTGCACGAGTAACGAGCTAGCAAGTGTGCAACAGTGTTTGTTGATCTCCTTAGAAAACAGATTCTGCAATCATTAATCTCTTTAATCAAGGATTTGCAATCATCAATAATTAATCCTTAATAAGTAGCATCAACAGTTGGAGTCTTCAGAGCTTAAACAATAGTAAGTGCATCTGATTCAACAATAACCTTAGAGATTGAATTGGCCTTCAACTAGCTGAGTGCCTCGCGAAGACTGAAGGCTTCTACAATGCCAACATCCATAGGACCTATAGAAATTCCATTACGAGCTACTTTCATTTGGCCATCACTATCTCATAAGATCCAGCCAAAGTCCAATTTGTTCTGTGACTGGAATAATGCCCCATCCACATTGCATTTTACCAAGCCATATCTTGGCCTTTGCCAGCACAACACACACTCATCTGTAGAAGGTAGATGGTCACCATTGGGAACCACCTGTGCAGCCTGCCATTGCAACAAAAAAGAGCTGGCTAAATTTAGCAGTTGAGTTGTCCTTTGTCGCCTATTAATCCAAAGAATCTCATTACGATTCCGCCATAAACTCCACACAATCATACAACCCATCAACATTATATCCTTGCTGCAGTTTGTGAAAACATGTGTAAGCCAAGACACAAAGCTTGACTGCATACCTTTAGTTATACCAACCGCTGATGTACTCCAACATTCAAACACAAAAGGACATTGAACAAGAACATAATAAGTTGATTCTAGTGCAACATTACAAACAGGGCACATCATATCAATATCAACTTGTCTCAGGAGCAACATATCCTTGGTGGGGATGTTGTTGTTACATGCTCTCCAAACTAAGTTCTTGACCTTGGGTGGAATCTTAAGAGCCCATAACTTTTTCCATACATCAAGAGAAGAGTTTGGGTTCAGCATTTCAAGGTTATTTGTAAGATTTATGTAAGCACTCTTCACTGTATATTCAATTTTCCTATCATGACTCCAATACAATTTATCTTCAGTAAGGCGTCCACTAAGTGGGATGTGATAAATTAGAGCTCTATCTCTAGCATCAAACAGATCATCAACAATATCATTGTCCCACGAACACTCCCCCACCCTCATGAGGCTTCTCACCATTGCATCTTCATTCCCCTACACCAATTGAGACTGAATCCAAGGATTATCATCGTATGGAAGCCATGGTTTAGTCTAAATATTAATACGATGTCCATTTCCTACCCTCTACCTGACACCATTCCTAATCAAAGGTTGAGAGGCCAAAATGCTACATCATATGAAACTTGGATTGTTCCTCAACTTGGCATCAATAAAGCTAGAGTTAGGATAATATTTGGCCTTGTAAACTCGTGCTACCAAATAATAGGTTGTAATAGTAACCTCCACTTGTTCTTACCAAACATCGCCAAATTGAATTCATAAACTTTGCGAAAACAGCCACCTAGATGCTTCCCAACATAAAATTTGTTCCAACGCATCCAGTTAATACCTTTCGAACTACCTCTACCATTGCCCCACCAGAAAGAATTCATCATTCTCTCAAGCTCAGCACACAACTCATAAGCAATGAGGAAGACACTTATGGTAAACGTGGGGAGAGCTTGAGCTACAATTTTAACAAGAATTTCCTTTCCCTGCCTATGACAGGTATTTCCATTTCCAGCCTTGTAAATGGGACCACATCTTCTCTTTGATAAATGAAAAAATCAAATTCTTGTTTCTCCTTACAAGCGATAGCAGTATAAGATAATTGCCATGATTTTCAGTCATCTTCACATTAATCAACCTGCATATATTATCCCTTATAGCAGCTTATGTGTTACTACTAAAAGATATGGAGGATTTTTGGAAGTTTATATGTTATCTAAAGTCTTGCTCGTAGTAATGGAGGTAGTCTTTGATGTGTTGGCTCTAAAGAATATTAGCTTTAAAGAACATAAAATTGCCATCTGTGAAAAACAAGTAGGATATGATGGGAACCCCTCTAGCCTCATAATTTTTTTAAAGAGTAGTGAGTCCCTCTGCACAGAGAATAAAGAGATATGGCAAGAGAGGACAGCCCTGTCTCAATCCTCATTCAAAGATGATTGGACCTATTTCATGACCATTATGAACAATAGAATACCAAATTGATGAAATGCACATCATAATCCAGTCGACCCATCTATTTATAAAGCCCATCCTTTGTATAACGTTCTTCAGAAACCTCCACTTAAGCCTATCATAGGCTTTACTCATGTCCATTTTTAGAGCTACAAAGCCCTCTTTACTCTGTCTTCTTTTTTTCAAATAGTGAACAACTTTATAGGCAATAGTAATGTTATATGTTATCAAATGGTCGGGAACAAAAACACTTTGATAATCAGAAATGATAATGGGCAAAATTAACTTCAAACGATTAGCAAGCATCTTAGACACTATTTTATAAAGAACATTGCATAAAGAAATAGGTTTAAGATTAAAAACATATTCAAGATACTTCTTTAGGATTAGGACAATTGAGGTGTTATGGAGTCCCTCAGGAAGAGCTGAATTATGTAAAATATCAAGGAAATCTTAAGTCACATTCTGGCCAACAATCCCCCAAAATCATTGATAAAAAGCTGGATTCATGCCATCTGGACCAGTAGATTTGTTCGGGTGCATGGCGAAGACAGCTTCTTCGACATCTTCAGGTATGAATTATGCCATTAAAATATCTTGTTGTGCAGCGGTCAATCTAAAATCACATCTCCATTGCTGCCTTTAGAGACAAACAAATCTTGAAAATATTCGACAAGTAAATTGCCCAATCCGTTATCCCAATGTTGCTAACTGCCATTGTTGTCTTTTAACTGGATAATGGTATTATGCTTTTTCCTTGATGTTGCAGAAGCATGAAAAAAGCAGGAGTTACAATCGCCTGCCTTTAACCATTGTTGTTTAGCTCTTTGTTTCCAGAAATCTTCTTGTTGGGCTAAGAGCTGATTATAATCTCATTTCACTTCTTCAAGTCGTTGCAAAGAATCATCATCTTGACTTGCTTTGAGAATTTTCATTTGATGATGACACTAGGGAAGCTTGTCTTTGAATTCCCGATGACAAAGTAAATAGGGAATTGAGAGAAATCTTATATATTGATGTATATTTGTGTACAAAGAATAAGCTCTATATATAGAGTTACAAGTGAACCAAATATGGAAAGAGAATATACAAGAATAATTAGGTATGATTAGGGGCATGATTATAGGCAATAATTTATATATTAACATCCCCTCTCAAATTGAAGGTGGTGAAAAAGCAGCCATATGAAATTTGCTAACAAGATCACGAAATCGTTGAGGTGGATGGGCTTTAGTGAAGATGTCAGCAGTTTGATCAATAGATGAGACTGAGACAAGCTTGATAGTTCCTTGGAGAACATGATGACACACAAAGTGACAATCATTCTTGATGTGTTTGGTGCACTTATGAAACACATCATTGTGAGCGATCTGAATAACACTGCGATTGTTACACTGTAAGGCAATAGGGGATGAGTGCTCAATGCCCATATCATGAAGGAGTCATCGCAACCAGATTAGTTCAGAAGTAGTGTCAGCAAGAGCTTGGTACTCAGCTTCAGTACTAGACCTGAATACGACAGTCTGCTTTTTTACTTCGCCAGGAGATGAGAGAATCACTAAGAAAGAAACAGTAGCCAGTGGTAGACTGGCGATTAGTGGGATCTCCAACTCAATCTACATCAGAGTAAGCTTTCAATTCCAATCAAGATGAGCTAGAAAATTGTAGGCCATGAAACAAAGTACCCTTGACATATTGAATAATACGAAGCTCTACTGCAAAGAGAGTGGTGCGAGGAGCAGACATGAACTGATTGACTATATGAACTGCATAGGCAATATCAGGACGAGTGATATGAGATATACAAGACTGTCAACCAGCTGTCAATAGAGAGTGCCATCATTGAGAGGAGTATCATCAGTGGCAAAAAAATGAGCATTGGTCTTGATTGGAGTACTAGCATTTTTCTCATCTGTGAGTCCAATACGAGAAATAAGATCCGTGGCATATTTAGCTTGAGACAAATAATATCCAGTGGAATTAGATGAGACCTCAAGACCAAGAAAATAAATAAGTTGTCTCAGATCATTCATCTCAAACTTGCTGCTAAGAAACAACTTAAGATCATTGATGTCCTGCAAATCACTACCAGTTATTATCATATCATCAATATAAAGAAGTAACATAATGCATCCTCTGTTGGTCTGTCGAATGAACAAAGTATAATCATAGGGATTGGATTGAAAACCAATTTGTCTAATAGTGGAACCAAATTTTGCAAACTAGGTTCGAGGGGCTTGTTTTAATCCATAAAGAGCTTTCTGAAGTCAAAAAACCGTATTAGGAAGATGGTCATAGTCAAGAGGAGGTTGCATATTGACCTCATCAGAAAGATCACCATTAAGAAAAGAATTCTTCACATCCATTTGAAATAATTGCCATTATTTGACAGCAACAATGAATAGAAGACTGCGAACAGAGGTGATACAAGCCACAGGAGCAAAGATTTCTTCATAATAAATTCCATATTCCTATGTAAAACCTTTAGCTATAAGCCTTGCCTTGTAACGTTCCACTGAACCATCTGCTCGAGTTTTAATTTTATAAACCCATTTACAACCAATGATGGACTTCTTAGGTGGCAAATCCACCATATCCCATGTATGAGTACTTGTAAGAGCTTGAAGTTCTTTCGCCATAGCTTTATGCCAGAGAGGGTTAGTACTAGCCTCACGGTAGGTTTGAGGTTCATATAAAGAAACAATGGTAGAATGACAATGATAATCACGAAGAGTAACAGTAGGTTGCCTTACACAAGTACTACAAAGAGGAGAGGATGGAATATATGGTGAACTAGAAGAGGAGGAAGGATCAACAGATGTTGAAGAACCAGGATCCTGGGGCGATGGAGAATCATTAGGAGTAGGTGTAAGTGAGCCAATATTGTCTAAGCTAGATTGTACTGCAAAAGATTCATCAGAAAAATAATAGAGGGATCGATTATAAAAGAAGAAGGAACAGTCTGAACCTTAAAGGATGAAAGACTAGAAAACATTTTATGTTCCCAGAACATAACATGACGAGAAATAAAAAGACACTGAGAAAGTGGATCCCAACCACGATAACCTTTATGTTCAATCTCATATCCCAAGAAACAACATAGTCTAGCTCTGGGTTTTAATATTGTGTGTTCATGAGGTTGGAGAAGAACAAAGCACGCATTGCCAAAGACATGAAGAGACTGATAATCAGATGTATGACCATATAAACGTTCATAAAGGGAAACATTACCAATAATAGAAGTGGGAACTCGATTAATGGTGTGAATAGCAGTAAGTGCAGCTTCCCCAAAAAAGACTCAGGACATAAGGAAGAGATAAGAAGGACTCTAACAGTGTCCAAGATATGTCTATGTTTGCGTTCTGCTCTGCCATTTTGTTGAGATGTACCTGGACAAGATCGATGTACAATGGTTCCATTCTAAGATAAAAATTGAGAAAATGTAGAATCTTTATATTTCATAGCATTATTAGTGCAAAGATTTTAGCAAGACCAGAAAACTGAGTTTTCACCATGGAAGCAAACTAAATATAAACCTAAGGTAATTCAGACCTGTTTTTCAAAAGATAAATCCATGTAAAACGTGAAAAATCATTTACAAAAATCACAAAATAACGAGAACCACCCATAGTAGGATGAGAAGCTAGTCCCCAAATATCATAATTAACTAAATCAAAAGGTGCAACAGAAATAGTATTACTGTGAACCCTCAATTTTGTACTCTCATGATATTGCCACAACTTGATACTTACTAAATTTAGTGCGCAACACAGAGCCGGTACGGTCGTCCCGCTAGTCGGTTAGCGGACATAAGTCAAGGGGGTAGCGCCCCTTGCGGGGGTGGAAGGCAGCGCCCCCTCGAAAAAATGGGTTTTAAGGCATAATACTACAAGGAGACTGACACTTTTCCAACCCTGACCTGACTTTATGTACCAGATAACACTTTCCCAAAACTGGCTAAATTTTTCCTGAAACTGACTACCAAACTGTTCGATAATTAATTTCGAATTCACAACCACTGACCGGTAATTTTTCAGACTTTAGAAAACTCTAAAAATTGACCCGAAGGTCAAAAGGACCCTACAATCATGCTGTCACGTGGGCATCTACGAGGCAAGCCTACGGACCTACAGGCAGACTGCGCGAATCCGCGAGGTTGTCTCGCGGCCGCTGCGAGGGCTGGCTACGGACGCGCTAGACATCCTGCAGCCGCCGCGACCAATCTGGCACATTCGTGCAGGCTATGACGCGTATCAGTACGACTCTGATGACTTCGCCAGATGAGCTAGCGGATCCACTAGCCTCACCAGCGAATCCGCCGACTTGTTTAGCGGCCGTCCTCTAAATTCTGACTTGGATCCGAGCAGACCTAACGCGAATCTGCAGCTTGCCCTAGCGGCTAGTCCCCTATGAGCAGAAATTCCTATTTTGCCCTTGTTCCAACTTACTTTTTCAGCCTTTTTGGTATTTTCACCTATTTTCATTTCCTATAAATACCCCTTCCATGTCTCATTTCAAAAGACACCAAGAGTTAGTATTAAATTTTCTACTGCTCTCTCTCTCTCTCTAATTAATTAAACTCTCTTTGATTTTAATTAATTAAGTTTAATTTATCCTCCACTCAATTTGATTAATTAATCACTTTAATTAATTAAGAATTGGGTAATCAATCCTTTTCAATTAATCTCCCTTAAAGGTTAATTAAATCCAATCCACCTCTCCGATCTGGAAAAATCATCCTCCCATCACATATTCCTAAAAAGAAAGTATAATCTCTTACCCTCACTCAAATCCCAAATCAAATCAATCCAATCAAACTTATCAACCCCTAAACCCTTCCACCTCACCATGGAATGAACTACGTGAGTTTTGATCCTCATCTAATCGGGTACGTAGGCACGCTTGAAATTTAACTACAAGCCTCAAATTCAAATCCCAATTAATCTCCTTCCCATTTTAATTTGTGCTCCCTTGTAAATTTTAATTATTGCAATTAGTTAATTATTATTAAGGAGTGATTTTGTGGTTCTCCTAGAATCCAGAAGGACTAGAGAGAACAATATCATTAGCTTGTAAATGCTTTCAATTACTTGCTCTTTACTTTTTTTCATGCTTTCATAGTTATGCCATGCTCATACACTTTAAATTGCAAATAATTCTCGTCATCCATGAAATCAATTTAAAAAAAAAAGTCAAATCAAACTTAAGAGCCAAATTGAAATTATTTAAAATAAAAAATCTAGTCCCCGAGCTCACTGGTTTAAAGACTAGTGATTTTATCATTAGGTAAATTAATCAAAGATTAATGAATTGGAGTCAATTTGGATTTTTTCTTAATTTTTCAATTTAAATAAATTATGATGGCGACTCCCGAATCCTTTTCAAAAGTCAAATCAATTTTCTGAGGCGATAGCTGCTTCCAATTGTAAGTACTGAAATTCATACCTAAACTCTCTTAAAAATCGCTGGCATTTCCTTAAGGCATTTTTTCCAAGCGAGGGGATGAGCGTTCGGGCGAAGCCTCACAATCACTAGAACCAAAAGGCAAAGCATGATGTTTGGATAACTGACAGGGAACACAATTAAAATGTTCATTGTTGACATTGCCTAAACAACCATTGGAAATTAAAAATCTAAGCCTAGAACTGGAAACATGGCCTAAACGGGAATGCCAAATAGCAGAAGAGACAATAGCAGCAACAAGACTGGATGGTAAATGAAAAGAATTAAGCTCAAACAGTCGGCCCACTTTATGCCCTGTTCCAATGATTTTCTTCGTCTGTGGATCCTGCACAATACAACTAGTACTCGAAAAATATAAGTCAACACCAAGTTCACATAATTGACCAACATAAATGAGATTCAAAGATAGTTTGGGAACAAATAAAATATTTGGTAAAGACAGATTAAATGTAGAGATAGTGCCTATTTTAGTAACAGGTAAAGTAGAACTATCAGCAGTATGAATAGTAGGTGTAACAGTAGGAACAAATATAGAAAAAAATAAGGAAGAATCAGATGTCATGTGATTACAACAGGCATAATCAAAAAAACCATAAAGAAGGTGTACCTAAAGTAACAGAGAGAACGGATGAAGAAAACACACCAGAGGGAGACTGTAACTAGTGGAGAATGGTTTGAATGTCCTGAAGTGTGAATTTGAAAGAGGCAGAGTTAGAAGAACCCTCAATAGCAACAGCAATGGTGGAGGAGCATCCAGATCTATAAGAAGTGCTCATAGAGGAATTAGTGAACGTGTCAGAACCAAAAGTTTGTCGATTTTGAGGTTGCTTACGACAATCAGCCTTCATATAACCGGGTTTCTTGTAATAATTACAAGTAATAGTGCGAGAAAATCCCATAGGAGTAGCTAGAGCAACATTAGGTTGAGAGACATGTGGAGAGAGATAAGGACTTGAGGGAGTAGCGAGGATGGCATCAGTAGATGGCAAGGATCATTCTGCACGAAGTGTGTTGAGGCATGTTTCTTCAAAAAGTAATTTCCAAATCACAACATCTAATTTGGACAAGGGACTGCGATGAAGAAGTGAAGCACTGACATACTCAAATTCTGGATGAAGAGTTATAAGAAGATGCCAAACATGTTGACGATCGCGAAGGTCTAAATAGAGATTAGCAGAGGCAAAGTCAGGCCACTTAGGATCACAGGTGGCTAATTGATCCCAGATTGTTTGAAGTTCAGAAACATAGCTATGTATGGTTTTATGAGGTTGTTGTTGAAGCCGATGAAGGCAACGATAAAGCTGAAATTGGTGCACATCATCAGAAATATAATATCGAGTTTTTAGAAAGTCCTATACCTCACGAGCAGTATCAAAACAGCGAAATTCACTTTTAATTGTAGGAAGATATGTGTTGCGAAACCATTTCAAAATTTGATGGTTTTTACCATCCCACTGTTCTAGCCGTTCCACAAATTTTATATCATCTTCATCAGCATTTTTGGTTGGTTGGGAATTTTCACTAGTCACATAACGCCATAAAAAGACAGCCTTTCAAAAAGCTATACATCTCTTGTGACCATAAATCATAATTGGTGCCATCAAAAATAATATTAATGGGTTGCAGCACATGCTGGAAATTTTCAGAAGCCATTTGTGTAGCAAAACAGAGGCAAATCAGTGCAGAAAATAGAAAACCAAACCTGAAACTCAAAGATAGAAACATAATCGAGAACGTGCATCGGCGTAGATCAGGCAGAGTGCTGACGTCAGCACCAGCGAGTAGAAATTTTCGGTGATGAGTCCAGCATCCGATGAGCTTCCTGCGAGTTGCGTTGGAGTTGCCGGGAATAAAGGAATAAATGGTGCCAGAAAATCGCCGATTAAGAGCCAAAAAATTGACCAAATGGCAAAAAAAGATAAAGCCAAGAGAAAATTTTACATGAGAGAACAGAAGAAATTTTTCAGAATTGAAAAAAAAAATAAAGGGGCTCTGATACCATAACAAAGTAAATAGAGAATTGAGAGAAATCTTATATATTGATGTATATTTGGGTACAAAGAATAAGCTCTATATATAGAGTTACAAGTAAACCAAATATAGAGAGAGAATATACAAGAATAATTAAGCATGATTAGGGGCATGATTAGAGGTATGATTAGGAGCATAATTAGGGACATGTTTATAGGCAATAATTTATACATTAACACCCGAGATAAATCGTCTCCCTAAAGCATCAAATCAACCCCACACTACTCAATTATTTGTTGAATAAGAATACCCACTCCATTGGTCCAGCTATTAGCGACAACATCCTTACATTTAGCTTCGTGAAGCCATGCATTTTCAAATCAAAATCTCCTTACTCTTGAAATGCTGGCTGGAATGAAAAAAATCTAGAAGCAAAGGAGAATGGTTTGATTAATTAGTCTATAAAATTGATATTAATTAATTTGAAATTAATTGAAATCAAATTATAAGATTTATGAGATGACAACAATAAGGTGAGATTGCTTTCTTTCAATTTTACCTTCAATTCCTTTTCTTTTTCTCTGCTAGGGTTTTTCCCTTTGTTTACTCCACTAAGGTCAGTTCCTTGAGTTATTCCCGGCGGCCACGGCCACCGGTGGGAATACCCGTCTTTTCTATTTTTCTCATATTTTTATTCTTCCTTTATCTTATAATAAGGTCTTATTTCATGTTTTGTGGGTTGTTCTAGCTTCCCTTCTCTGGGATTTTTTTGCTTTGATGTTGATATGGTTTTATGCCTCTGCTTCTAACGGCAGTGATGTCGTTCATCACTACGGTCAAGTCCGACTCTCTCTTAAATTTTCTTTCTTTTGGAGTATGTGGAAGGATGAAAGAAGGAGGGAGAGGGAAGAGTTAGTTGGCGAAGGAGTCGCATATCTATGCTTTGGCTTGGATATTCTCTTAATGGACGTGGCTGCTTTAGTTCAAAGAGCCACCCCTTTCTAGCCATAGTTGTGTTGGTTGAAGGAAGGAGGGCTATGTTTGACTAATTTAGACCTTTGGTGGTGGATAAGCTTGAAGTTTCGAGAGTACAATATTTGGCGGAGAGATCCATCTTCACTCCTTCGGTATTCAGTAGTAGCCTTCTGTCCTTCAAGGTTATCGGCGGCTTGCTCATCCAAGCAGGCGGTGCTAGAGTTAGCTGTTTGGGCAGAAGTAGGGAGGAAGAAGCTCAAGGGCATTCCTGTAATTTTTTTAGCCTTTGGGCCGTTATTTTTTTGGGCTCTAAGCCCACTGTTAAAAACTCTTTTATGAGTGTGTTTTTCTTGGACCCTAGATCCACTTGTAATGCCTTATTTTGGATTTCTCTTATTGATGTAATTTATTATTGTATTTTTCTAAACCTAAAGCCCCATTAATATTAACAACTAATCTCTTCTTTGGAGAAAAAAAAAAAAAAAAAAAAAAAACAGATCTTGTGAATGCCAATATTATATATATATATAGCATTGGAGTTGTACTTGGATTTTTGGGGTTGTCTAACAAACAACTTTTTCTCCGTATTAAAATTTCTCAACTTGGTTTTTTTTAATTATTTTGTTGCATTTTTAGAAAGCAATCTTAAATATTTTGGATACTTAAAAAAAATGGTTGATAAAAAAAATTATGTTCTTTTTTTTTAGCATTAAAAAAAAGAACATAATTTTTTGCTCAGAAAAAATAAATTAAAAGTCATTAATTCTCAGTAATTCGTATAATAAAAAAAAAGTAAGGGAATCATATATAATTGCTCATTAATTCATGAATCTATTTCCACAAAGCAATTAGTGCATGCCACAAGCAAACAGTGACAGTTATAGTTTATCACATTTTTATACAATTTTGTATATATATATATATATATATATATATATATATA
>CATKHJ011155672.1:0-40328 GCA_949750685.1 Vernicia montana
TTTATTATTGAAGTTAAAATTTATAGGAATTTTATATATTAATTGAAAAATAATTTTATGAAAGTAAATTAATTAAATGATATTAGAATTAAATTGGTTTAAGTATAATTTAATGTGAAATTGTATATTATTATTGAATTTAAGATTTAGATAAAATTTTCATGAATTTATTGAGATAAATTTTATATTATGAATTTCTATAAATTTATTTCTATGATGTTTTATATTACTTTAGATATAGAAATGAATTGTTAGTTTTCTTTTAATTATATAATTCATTATTAACAAGTTAAATTTAATTTTTATAAGTTTTATATTATTTTAAAAATGATTATTTACCCGAATTAATTTTATAAGGATTCCAATTACAAAATATTCTTTTTATGTAAAAGAATGAATTTGAAATTATGTGTAACTATGAAAAATATTTTTGAATTGTATGATATTTGCCAAGGTTGGAAATTGTGAATTTAATATATAGTTTATTAGCTAAAATAATTTTAATAAAAAGAATATTTATGAATTGAGTTGATTTTGATTGATGAATTGAAATTGTAATGATTGTTGAGTTGGAAATCCAGGAGGGTTGTTGAATTGTGTTGAATTATTATGAGCCGTAATGGCAGTTTAGAAGTGTTTATTTTTATTGTTTCAGTTTGATAATATTCTAGTTATAGGAGAGACTCTGTCGAAATTTTAGCAGAATCTTTATAGTTGTTTGCGTATATCGTAGTTGAGTAGTCAGTATTCTGATAATCTTCCTGTTATACAATATTGATGTTTCAACCGTTTATCCAGTTAGATGTCAACCGATACTCTGAGGAAAGGTTGTTGGGTTCCGCTAAGTTTGTGAGTTATATAGCTTAATATAACACTCCATTCATTTTATTTAATTAACGTTTCATTTGCATATATGCATTGACTGTTTGGATATTATATATATATAATTATACATTATGAATATAAATGAAGCATTTTAACATATGTATGTGATTGTTTTGTTGTAGTTGTGTTGCATATTATTTGTACTTGTTCGAATAGGATTAGAATTACATAGGACCACACATGATCGTGATTATGATTATGATATGATGATTATGGGTTGATGAGCTAGGACTGGTGTATAACGGTTGCGGGTTGCTCATCGCCCAGCGTTGCATGGCTTAGGTCAAGGACGGTTGCGATCTTATATATTGGATTTTAAGAGACAGTACTTGGACTCAGAGAGTCAGGATAGGGGGATCGGCTCTCATATTGAGATTTAGTGTGGTTCCTATCGACTAATTCTTATCACTGGTTGATTATGTATTGGTTTACCTAGTTGACATCATGCATTAGCATTTATGGCATTCAAATGACATGTTATATTGATAACTATATAGTTCATTAAGTCGAACGCTCATTCCTGTTTAATATTTTTCTCAGATTGCAATTACAACTATCACATTGTTTGTTTTGTCGTTTAGTGAATAGTCAGGCTTACTAAAAGTTTTGGAAGTTTTAAACTTTCTCGTTCCTTAGTGTTGGTTACGTACCTTCAGATTTGGGACGTGACAATTTCCTAGAAAATATATATTTATATAATTTTTAATAATTTGTTATCGATCAGCTAAAAATCAATAGTATTATTGAATATATAAATATTTTTATGTTATTCTTTTTTTTTTTTTTTTCTATATATATTAGTAAATAATATATATAATTTATTATAATATAAAATATTTATAAATTAAAAAAAAAAAACTACAAATTGCAAGACTGCAAGAGGTGTTCCAAAAACTAATATACATAATAGTATATTATACGTAGCTCGAATTAGAAGTATTAATTTTAGCTTTGATTATTACAATTTATGATCTGACACTGACAAAAGCGGAAATTAAAAAAGACAGATATTGGTGATATATCATACTATTTTCTATATTAAAATTTCACTACCAATCTTATTTCATATTTGACTTGTAAGTTGTTTCAGCTTACCTAATTACCATATTTTTCATTTTATAAAACTTAATGTCATCAAATTATGACACAAAATTTTATTTCTTCCCTTCTTATTATTATTTTAATTCATTCTAACAACCTTCTCTTATTTTGTAGATTTAATTGATTACGTTAGAGAAATTTTTTAAATAGACTATATGCGATTGTGAAGTATCGGATATATACGAAGGGGTACGTGTTGTGGAGCTGTACAATGCGTGAGATTATATATTCCATCTTATCCTTTTTTATTTCAATTTCCACCTAAGTTTGTCTCTGTCTATTCTATTATTAATAATTACACATTCAAGTAAAAATAATTAAAAATAAAGGATAAATTACTATTTTATTCTTATCTTTTAACTAAATTTATTAGTGAATTTTTGACTTTTTAAAAATATATTAAAAAGTTTATAATATTTAATTTCGTCAATTATTTAATTATTCTGTTCAAAATTTTGATATATTTCAATATATTTCATTAATTAAAAATTAAAATACTTAAAATACCCTTGTCTTCAACCTAGTGTCATAATTCCCTTCCCCTTTCTCATTCACCATGACAACCAACAAACTAACTCGCTTATTTGCGCTATCAACATGAACAAAATATTACATAAAAAACAAAAAAAAATACTCCTTTTCAAATTTTGTTAAAATTATGTCATTTTTATGCATATCTATAGCAATAAATAACAAATTATGTTGCAGACAAAAATTGTCTTATTAAGTTACATAATTCATAATTTTAATATTACAAAATTGTTGGATAAGTCACCAAAATTCAAATTTGTTTGGCATATTATATTTGTACTTTTACTTAGTTTATAACTTGCTTTAGATTTGTAATATATGCAGTCAATTTGGAACAAATAAATTACAAATGTATAATTCATTTGTAGAATTTATTTGTAAATAAATTTCAAGTAAAATTCATTTACAAATAAATTCTCATGTTTGTAAATATATAATTTAAAATATGAAATTCAATTAAATTTTATATTTTTGTATTTAGGACAAATCTATAATTAAGTTGTTTTTTCCTTTTTTTCTAAAACACCCTCAATATAATAAATATAATTTAAAAAATAAAATAATAAATAATAATTAATATTTATAATTAATATTTTAATTTATAAATATAATTAAAAATTAGTTGAAAAGAAAAACAAATAAAAAAAGTAAAGAGAGAAAAATGTTAGAGAGAGATTAGTAAAAGGAGAGAGAGTATGTGTAGTAAGAGAGAGAGAGAGAGAGAGAGAGAGCATTAATAAAAGAGGAAGAATATGAATATTTTTGTTTTTAATATTATTTTACTAGTTTTATGTAATTCATTTAGAAATTCCACATATTTTGATGGAATTTGTTTTAGTTATGGTCAATTTTATGAAATTAAATTCGTATAATTGAAATGAACATTTTTTAATGTTTCAAACGCAAAATTTTTTAAAAATGTGAAATTCGTAATAAATTCTATAAAATTTTATGAAATTCATTTATTTTAAACGGGCTGGTAATATTTTTCTTGAAATCCTCTATGAAAGACTTAGCAAAGGATTCTCTAAAGTGGAATGATAAATTCTTATTTTTTTCTACCATGTAGTGGATGCTTTTATATTAAAGTGATAAGAATTGGTAGTTTTGAAGAGATAAGCAAGGCAGTTTGTTGGGAGTGGTGGTGGTTTCTAAATGAGAGAGGGGAAGAGAATTAAGGCTCTAGGTTGAAAGTAAGGGCATTTTAGACATTTTAATTTTTAATTAATGTAATATATTGAAATATATCAAAATTTTGAATGGAGGACCAAGTAGTTGATGGAATGGAAAATTAAGATCGTTTTAATGTGTTTTTAAAAAGTCAATGGCTCACTAATAAATTTAGTCAAAAGGTAGGGGTGAAATAATAATTTGTCGTAAAAAAGTTTAATAGATAAATTTGCCCTCAAATTTATGCATTTTTAGAATTATACCATAGTCTTTGTTTTGTGTCAATTATACACTAATTTCAAATTTTAATTGTAATTCTGCTTCAAATCATAATTGTTAAAAAAATTATTAATTAAAAAGTTAAAAAATCAAATTGATTCTTAAACTTATTATACGATATTGTTAATTTAAGTTTTAAATTTTGATTGAAATTAATTGAGCTCTTTAACTTTGCAAATTTTACTAGTTAGGTCATTATTTTGATTATTAATAATTTATCAAATTCACAAAGTTAATGAACCCAATTAATTTTATTAAAATTTAAAAATTAAATTAATAATATAGCATAATAAGTGTTAAGGTTAATTTTATTTTTTTTCTTTCAATTAATATGAAAATATTATTATTTTCAATTTAACTCTATAGTAGAATTACAATTAATTTTCAAAATTAAAGTGTAATTGATAATATATATATATATATATATATATATATATATATATATATATATATATATATATAATTATAAAAATATATAAAATTTAGAATAAATTTATTTATTAAGCCTAGAAAAGTGTGTTCCCGTATTAAAATTTTACACCAATGTCCTCGTCTTGCTTTTTTTTTTTTAATATGAAAAATGGAAGACGTAAGCTGGTCTCTGTCAATTCTATTATTCAATTATATATTAAAGTAAAAAATCAATAAATAGTGTTTTCCCGTATTTAAACGAAAGGAAAGAAAATTGGAGATGCAGGGGATCGAACCCTGTACCTCTCGCATGCAAAGCGAGCGCTCTACCATTTGAGCTACATCCCCGATATGCATGAAAAAGCATTCAATAACATATTAAACCTATATCTTTTAATTCGTTCAAATATGGAAACATAAAATGAAAAAAGAAAAATTTAACAATGAGTATTATCAACCTCTTTTTCCTTTTAATAACAAGCTTCATAAAATGTGCAGGGTTTTTTATGTTTCAAATTGCTGATAAATTCAAATCTTTTTATATGAATTAATTATTTATACTTTTTATTTGCGGTTTATATACACGAATTAAAATTTTTTGCTTTTGTAAGATTGTAATATATGAAATATATACTTGCTTACTAGATTTCTACTATATCTTACCCCGGCGCCTGATGATTCACTACAACAAATATTAAATAAGATTGTGTACCAAGTATATATAGGTAAGAATTTTCCTTAGTAGCAAAATTGTTAGCAATTACATGTCCATTTTGTTGCTAGTTAAAAGCTAATATATAATAGTAATATGAAAGGTTACTGCTAAAAGGTTAAGGTATAAATCAACATCAAAAGTTGCTATCAAATGCTAATATATAAATAATTTGTGTAAGTGTTTTTTTTTTTTTTCCGAGTGTTGGAGGAGATTAATTATTTATTAGCTAGCTATTAAGACTTGAAACTTATATATATTATATTTCTTTTGTATTTTAGACAATGGTAAGCTATATAAATTTTGTATAAAAAAATAATATGGCTATTGATAATGTTTTGAAAACTTATAACTTTAACTTTTTAGTAATATAATGCAACAACTTATAGTAACAATTTTTTATGTTTTTAGTATAAAAAATGGTTGCTGCAAATTTTATTATTTTCAATTTTAGAATTTCTTAGACTGACTCTAAAATTATACTTAGCTAGTAGGGATGGCAATGGGGCTGAGATTTCCTATTCTCTACAGGGATTTGTCTAGAATGAGACCGAAATTTTCCGATTTTTATCTCTATAGGGGCGGAGATGGAGGATATTTCTTCTCTATTAGCGGGGATGGAGAGTGTATTCCTCACCCTACGAGGATTCTCGTCCCGTCTTCGTGGGGACCCGATATTATATTTACATAATTATCCTTAATATAAAAAGTATATTACTTAATTACCCTTATATATATATAAAAAAACATGTATTAGGATTTCTAATTTTATCACTCACTCTTTATAATTCTCTAATATCATGACAACTCTGGAAAATTTTATATTGGATTGATTCAACTCTTTATATTTTGTATGTTTAAATCTATTAATATTTTCTACATAAATTTATTTTTATTTTTCAGCTATTATTTATGAATTTTATAAAAATAAAAAAATATATAAGTAATACTTTAATAATAATAATAATAATAATAATAATATATAAGTAATACTAGTAGTTAAAATACCTTCAATTATATATATACTAATAAGTTTTAATTTAAAAATATTAGAATCAGTTTAAATTTAATTAAAGTCTAAAATTTAAATTTTTATAAATTAAATTCTATTATCTAAAAGCATATAAAATTGAAATGAGATAAAACAAAATAAAAATTTCAAGTGGAAAACGGAAATCCCAGTAGAGACAGGGATGGAGACTAAATAATCCCTGTATATAAGGCAGGGAGGGAAATAAAGATTCCCTGCTAAGACAGAGATGAGAATGAGGGATGATATCACGCTCCATTGCCATCCCTACTGGCTAGGTCAAGAATTAAGCTTGATCCATAGTTTTAAATAACGGCTGATACGTTACGTATCGGCCGTTTCGTCTAGATTTTTTAGGGGTCCGATACGTTATTTGGGCGTTACACATATACTAATATGAATTAGTTCTGAATCGGTACTGAATCACTTGATACACACTGATACGACCGTTATTTAGCGTTACGGGCGTGACGTATCAGTACAAAACAATTATTATTATTATTATTATTATTATTATTTTAAAATTTTTTAATTTTATTAATTTAAATTATGAATATATTATTTAAAAAGACTATTATTTTATATTATTTTATATATTTTATTAGTGTAAATTATTAGTATATTGTTCTTTACATTATTTATAAAAGAGTTTTTTTTTTTAATGTTTTTAGAATATTATTAATAGTATTGACAAAAGTCATTTCTTTGTAAAAAAAATTTATTTGTAGATGTAAATTATTAATTGAATTTTATATTATGACTATATTTGTCTTCAATAGCGAGTAAAACAACTAAGATCCTCCATGACACTCTTTTTTGTGGTGATTAGTTAATCTTGTGGTATATTTATTTTTTTTATATTGCTTTATTTGCTTAAAGTAGGATGGGTTTTTTTTATTTTTTATCATCTTATTCATTTTAAATAATGTGATTTTTTCCCTTCATGAATTAATAAAATAATATTGATTTATCAAAAAAAGTTTAAAATTTTTAAGTCAAGACAGTATTCTATTAGGAATTTATGTAATTTAATTATTGTTATTATGTATTATTTATAAATATATTATATAATTTGAGTTTTTATAATTTAGATTATGTTTAGTAATTTAATATATTATATTTTGGATGTTACAGTTTATTTCTTGTTGATTTGGATTAGTTTGCTAATCATTTTTGAAAATTTACGGTAGCGACAGCCGATTCAGTCCGATTCCGTTACACCAATTACGATACCAATACGATACATAAAACCGTTATTTAAAACCCTGGCTTGATAAAAGGTTAGCCCACTACACTACTATATATAATGTGAATAACAGAATAAGTACTGTGATTTTCTGCATCAATCCTAATTATCACTATACAATAGTAGGAATGACAATGAATGGAAATTTATGGTGTCGTTCTTTGTAGAGATTCAACCTAAGAATGGAGCGAGAAAAATTTAATCTTCTTTTTTATGCCACTAACTATATATATCTCTCGTCCTGTTCTTCTAGAAACCTAAACTTAGTATTAACATATGTATTTTTTATATAGTTTAATTAGGTATATCTATATATATGTGCATGTGTCTGCAACTCGTACTCAGAGTACTACAATAATATTTACATTTTCTCTATTCAAATTAGAGAAAAAGGAAAATCTGTATCTGCTTAATAAAACACAGGAAACAAGTTCCACTATCAAATTAAGAAGAACAAATTAAAAAGGAAGTTAAAAAACTCAATAACAAATGTATATATATGTACTGGCCCAAAAGAAAGAAAAAAAAAAAACAAATAAAAAAAAAAAAAAATCCTTATTCAACTATATGTCCCCTGGCTTGCTGATCACCATCTCCATGCAAAAAAATTCTTTGTTGATCAGCACATATTATTTATCATTACAGGCTATATATATTAACGCTAATTAAATTAACAAAATTCAAACAATTGTAATTAAAAAAGCAATATATAATTAATTAGTTTGCATGGTGATCTCTATTATCACCACCAGGAGAAGAAGACGCACTCTTAGTCTTAGGAGAAGAAAAAGGCAATATTGAAGAAGGTGGCAGAAACATCAAATTATTTCCAGCTTGAGAATTTGCTGACGTCGTTTTGTTCAAGTAGCTTGTCGCACATGCAATATTGCTTTTATTAGTTGGTGATGACAATGAGTAATTAGTACTACCGGCCACCGGAAAACTCTCACCCCACTTCAACTTCTGTACTAAATTCTCACCACCAGCACCGCCGCCGCCGCCACTGCTACTGCCACTGCCAACGATAGAAGTGAGAGCAGCGGCTAAAGCAGATTGGAAACTTGGGTCTGCTGTTATTGCTTTAGTCGCGGCAGCTATAGTATCTGGAGTAGTAGCTGTCGTTTTCTTTTGCAAGTAGGTCTGGAAATGGTGGTTATTTTCCATGGCAGATTTTGCTCTGTTGTAGGGTATTTGAGAAGTGCTACTACCATAGCTAAAAAACCCATTAGTGCCCCAGTTGATAGCATGAGATTCTGAAGAAGTGAAGTTAAGAGTATTAATGTGACCGATTTTCGGAATGGGATGAGAAGAAAATCTATTGAAATGAGATGATGGGTTTGAAGAAGTTAGGTCAAGAGTGATAGTAGGGTGAGCAGGTGAAGCTGAAAATGATGATGAAGAGTTGTGGTGTAAGTAGAATTGTTTTGAGGTATTTGAGCTATCTGATAGATAAAAGTTTAAGCCATGGAGATCAGCTGGAGTAGTAGTGGATGATATGTTATTGGGGCCAGTTTGAGAAGTTGAAGAAGAAGAAGAACCAGATAATAGCATGGAAGCCGCAGCAGAAGTGGTGGAAGCCATAGCTGTGGCTGAAAGAGGAAGTGAGTGGTTGTGTGTTCCTTCATAGGTTGTGATTAAAATGGACATATCTTCAGCACATCTTTGAACCTAAAATGTATATATCCACCATGAAGAGTCGGTAAGCAGGAGTATTAAACTTTACTCATAAAAAAAAATATAAAGGAAAAAAATATATTTTTCCTAAAATGTATCTTTTTATTCTATTATTATTATTATTATTTGGGCTCTTATTTTGTAAGATTCACCCCTCACTCATATAAATGTAGGATCTACATTCTATAAATTCTATAAATTTAGGTGAATTTCATATATTTACGAGTGCAAGTATATTTAATAATTTCTCATAATCTTTTTATAATAATAATAAAAAAACCACACTGATTAAAATAAAATGTATGTTTCTTTAGGAATATACTTTTGTTAATGGTGCTAATAATTGCCAGTTGTTATGGCTACCACGATGTAATGACTGAAAATTATAGTATTTATTTAAGGACATGAAATTTCCAAAATATTAATATTACAAAACGCCAAAACGGAAATATTATTTGTTTTTATATGTTGATTAAATCTTTTTATAATTATACTGTCAAAAAGTCTTTGCATAAGTTATAAAACATTATTAAAGTTTATTATTTATGTTCATATATTCAATTTATATAATTATATTTTAACTCTATATAAATACATGCTTCCCTTTTAATTTTGAACTGAAAAATATAAAATATTTAGTTATTATAATTATGTAAATATGGTGCATTCTATTGTTATTTTATTAGAAATCAAAATAAATCTACTTTTTTTTTTAATTTTACGAAAAAAAATAATTCTCTTGCGAAAAATCACAATCTTCTTATATTTTTTGGTAAATTAGATTATTTTTTCATAATTTTTCTTAGTTGCAAAAAGAGTTTTAATTTTACGAAAATATGACTTATCTTGTGTAAAATAATAACTTTACGAAAAAATTTCTAATTTAACGAAAAAGAAAAATAATTTCGTAATTACGAAAACAATGGTTTTTTTATGAAAAATCACAATAGTCTTATTTTTTTTTTGTAAATAAAACTATTTTTTCTTAATTTTTTTAGTTTTGAAAAAAGTATAATTTTATGAAAATATAATTTATTTTGTGCAAAACAATAACTTTACGAAAAAATTTCTAAACTAACAAAAAAAAAATAATTTCGTAATTACAAAAAAAAAAAATTTCTCACGAAAAATCACAATTTTCTTATATTTTTTCATAAATTAAACTATTTTTTCATAAAGTTTATAGAAAACAAAATATTGTAATTTATTTTAAAATAAAATAACCTAAGAATTTGCCATGTAATTATATATAGTATCAGTGATACTCAGTATTTTCACTTGAGACCTTAAAGTTTTTAAAATAACTTCATTATCACCAAATTAAAGAATCATTGGTGTTACCAAATATGTTTTGTTGCTTGGTATATAGCTTAAAATCCAAAGAATAAAATTAATGATGAATTGTAAATATATATACGTACTTGTTTCCTTACTGGGCAAGATGGTGCAACAGTGCAACGATAGTATGCTCGTGGGCATGGGTTTCCTTTTGCAATTTTCTGTCCATATTTCCTCCATTGACATCCATCATTCATCTGTGTATGTATGTACAAAACAAATTGAGTGACTATTGTATCCATTGTGCGAGCGCGAGTGTATATGTGTGTGTATATATATAGAAGGAACCATATGTAATTTGTTTTTGGTAAATTTAGATTTGACAAGGCTTGAATTTGAGTTTAATAGTCCTAGAAATGACTTCAAGAAGTATGATATATACTTCATGAATCGAACAATATCATTAGTTTTTTAATTGGATTGTTGATTGATTAATTATAATACTAACCGTGGGTGTATCACATCTAGCTCTCACACAAACCCTAGCTTTCTTGAGAGGGCTTTGTTGCACTTTTTCATCTTCTCCATTTGGCATTGTCTTGATAACCTTATTCGGGGGCCAAGTCTCTCCAGCTTCTTCCTTTGGTTCTTCAAAGCTATTCACAGGGCTTAGATTGTGAGGACTAGGCAAAGGTTGATCATTTACCTGAGATTTGGGCACTTCAAACTTGCATTCTAGTCCAAGAGACAGACCTCCATTATTAGCTTTCTCATCTTCTTTCTCTTGGTTAAAAGGGAATTTTCTCTTCTCTTCCCTTTTGGATTCACTGGAAAATCTCCCTAGGCTAAGGGAAATAAACTCGGGTTCTTCATCTTGTTGATCATGGTTATTATTATCAACTGTAGATGTAGAAGATTTATTTGTTTCTTCTTGTTGCTTAATATAATAAAATTTCATTTGCAGAGCTTGATAATCTTTCATCATTTGACCCAAACACATTTTCAGCCTTTGATTTTCTTCTCTCACCTCTACCATTTCAGCTCTGGCTGATTCAAGCGAATTATCCTGTTTATATATATGCAAAAAATAAATAAATAAATAAATACAACTATCTTAATTAATAATTAGAAAATTAAAGAAGGAAAAAAGGTAATTAAAATGTAAATTGTATAATTAAATATTTTAATTACAATATTAATTCTGTAAACTACATGAATCATTTCCTAGCTAATTAGTAATTAATTAATTAACAATTCCTCCTTCTTTGCTTGTGTATCATGATATATTTATGATTATATATATGAATTTTAATGATAAAATATATAAATGATTTATAAGTGAATAAGTGTTGAACCTAGCACAAGTCAATTGGTTTTGTGCAAATGAGTTTCAACATTTGTTTATTCATAAACCCAAGTGTGTACGAGCCAGTGAACTTTAATATGGTATCAGAGTTTCATGTTCAAACGGACTGGATCCTGTGACTCATGTTAAAGCCTTCTGTTATTGGACTAATGATGATGCCAGTCCAAGATTGAAGCTGAAGAAGAGATGTCAGCCGGTTCATTTGTGAGCAAGTGTCAACTGGCCTGTTGATATTGGGTCACGGACCATATCCGGTTGCACTTGAGGGGGTGTGTTGGGAAATGAATCCCACATCGAATAATGATAAAATATATAAATGATTTATAAGTGAATGAGTGTTGGATCTAGCACAAGTCAATTGGTTTTGTGCAAATGGGTTTCAACACTTGCCTACTTATAATTGAAGTGTTATTATAGGAAACTATATATATATATATATATATATATATTTTTTTTTTTTGAGTTTAATAATTATTAAAAGTTAATTCCTAGATTGATAATTTCTTGATTTGAAAAGAAAACCAAACGAAACATTGAAAATTCCAGATTCCATGGTTGATCTTTAAAATATGAAAAAAAAAAAAAAAAAAAGGGAAAAAAGACAAGCAAAAAAGCCTCTAACCTGTTCCTTTTGGCTGGAAGAAGATGCTTTTGAATCAGATTCCATGGTTGATCTTTCCTGGTTATTAATTGCAACAACTGCCTGCATATTAATTGAACGAAAATTAATTAAGAAGAGATTAAAAAAAAACATGTAACTTAATTAAGCCAAGAACTGTAAATATGGAGGACTTATCGAGAGAGAGAGAGCACCTATACGGTTTTCTAATTGCTATAACTAATGAGATAAAAATCTTGAATTGAGAGAAAGTGAAAATCTTGGATTTGTGTAAACAAAGAAAAAACAATAATACTATAAGAATGAAATTCAATTGATCTTTTGTCTGAAAGTCGTCTATTTATATTAATTAGTCGTCTTAATTTATTAATTTGCACATGTTAAGGGTCAAAAATTGCTATTAACGAAATTATATACTCCGTCGACCAAAAAAATTAAAACTGTTAGACAAGTAAGTCAATTTAAATGACTTTTAGACCTTATAATTCATGATTATTAATTACTGTACAAGGATCTTGGCAGTTTTCATTTAATTTATATAGTTTTGGGACCCCAACCTGCAGTCATTTTCTTACAATTATGGAAGTATATGATATTATTATTATTATCATTATATGTTCATTTATAAAATTAATTATAAATTTCTTGGAAAAAAATTAATTAATTTTATTACTTCTATAAAAAGATAGATAGATGTATTATCCTATAGATACATTTCTTTCCACATCTATTAATGTCAAATTGAAAAGCCCAACTACTTGAAGATAAGAATTTATACAAGGACTCATGGTGATTGCAGATCCAATCAATATTAATCTTTTTATTTTTATTTTTATTTTTTTATGCTTTTAATTAATTATTACTATTAAGCGAAGTAATTAATTAATTACCTGCTTGGTGTAGCTTAAATCTTTATTATGTTCTGATAAAGATGACTTCAGATCTTCTCTTTCTTGGTATGCTCTTTTCCTTCCAACCTGAATTATATAAATTAAATCACTAGTTCACCAACATGAACATATATCTGTTTTGGCATAATAATAATAAATGAGAAAAACTAATTTTTGGATAATTTATACTAATTATTCCTACAAATTACAGCTCCATAAAAAAATTATATATATAATCAAAAGCTGTATGCAAATTATAAAACAATATCTACTATAATAAATCAAGAAAAGTATAAAACAAAAAATGAAATAGATTTAATTATCTTAATTAATTACATCAAAATCTTGCTTATGGGACAATTATATATAATACAGTTTTAACATAAATGTTTTTATATAATTTTTTCGGACACCTCCAGCTTCAGCTTCAAATTTCGAAGGTTTAATTTTGGGATAAATTAAGCAAATAAATATAGATCCAAAAACTTTTGATACTTCCCTTAAACCCCAAGAAGAAGAAGAAGCTTTTTACCTTAGCAACAAGGTCTTCTCCAGAAGCACCTTCAGCAATAGAATCATCTAGTTTCTCTTCCTTGTCCAGACATCCATGGCCAGATCTTCTCACAACATCCTCCATGTAAAACCCTTTAATTTATCTCTTGTTTTATTACGTTTTGTTTCATAGTCATCTCTCAATAATATTACCTTCTTATATATAGGGAGAGCCGCATGCAGTATTTGATGACTCGTTTTAAATAAATTCAAACTCAAGCTTGGGCCTTACCAGAAATCAGACATACACATGCCCATAAAAAATAAAAAATAAAAATGTCAACACCTCCAATTGCACTAAAGAAACAGTAGTACTACCTAATATTATATATATGCATACTTTTAATATTAAAAAACAAAACTAGAAGAAATCAAGTTCAACGGTTATATATATATATATATATATATATATATATATATATATATATATATATATATATATATATTCACAATGAAGTATGAATATTGTAGGATTAGTATCCTCGCATGTTGGGATGAACATGATAGATCATGTTAGTATTATTTTTATTATTGTATGAAAAATAAATGGTTGAGATTCAATTTTATACTATAACTATCCACTTACACAAATTTTAAATTTTAATTTTTATAAAAATCTCAACCATTTATTTTTCATTCAATAGTGGAGATTGTGTTAATATGATCTATTATGTTCATTTCAATATAAGAGGATTTTAATCTAATATCGTATTCAGAGATGCGGACTTACATAAGATCCAAGGGGGCATTGGACGTCCTAAAATTTTAAAAAATATTAAGAGTTATTGTAATCATTTCAAAATTCCTAATTTATTCTTTTCTTTTGTCTTTACCTTTGCTTTTTTGTTTTGCCTTTTCTTATTCTATATTTCTACTCCACTTCTACTGCTATAAAATTTTTATTATCTTTTCATTCAATCATCAATTCATCGTAGAATTAATCTTTTGTCAAAGACAAATTTGAGAGTTTTAAAGTAAATTCTTTACATTAGTTTATAATATTTTTTTATTGGGTTTATTTTAATTTCTTTGATTATTTATAATATCAATAATTAGGGAACAAAAATTTCTAATTTTGGCTAAAATAATTGAGAATATAGATTATTTGTTTTAATTTCTTTGTTGATTTGGTACATCAATGATTATTTGGTTATTTGTTATATTAATGAGATATGTTACAGAAAAGAAATTTAGTTCTAGAATTATTTTCTTTTAGTCTTTTTTTTTTATTGGTTTGCTATCTTAACATAGTTTTACTAATTATATGAATTCTGAAACTTATTTATTTATTTATTTTTATCTCTTTAAATGAAAATAAATAAAATATAAAAATTTTATCATAAAATTGTAAGTTTACTTAAGTATAAGATCGAAAATTCTTGATCAATATTGTAATATCCTGAATTTTATTTATTTTTGAAAATATTATTTTCACATGGAAATATAAATATTTAATTCGATTTACTGTATTTGTATTTAATGGTAATTTGAATTACCATTATTATTGTAGAAAATATATTATTTGATTATATTTTATTATGTTTAAATGAAAAGTAATGAAATTTTGTACAATTGCTATATTATGAAATCATGATATTTTATAAAGTTATAAATTATAGTTTGATTTATAATGGTTTATTATTTAAAGGATTAATTAAATTAATTAAGAAAATGTTAAT
Source organism: Vernicia montana (assembly GCA_949750685.1). NCBI lineage: Eukaryota > Viridiplantae > Streptophyta > Magnoliopsida > Malpighiales > Euphorbiaceae > Vernicia > Vernicia montana. The sequence continues at coordinate 15,424 of CATKHJ011155672.1, forward strand.
TTAAATATTGATATTAAAGTTTAAGTAAATTAATTAGTTATTATTTTGAATTATAAAATTAAAGTAAATATTATAAGTTATTATGGGTATTTTTATTATTTGGATAAATCAATTGGTTTATTTAATTATTAATTATTTAAAGTTAAAATTTATTTAAATTGATTTTAGATTTTAATTATTATTATTATTATTATTATTATTATTATTATTATATATATATATATATATATATATATATATATATATATATATGAGATAAAGAAGAAAGAAAAAGGAGTCAGGAAAGAGAAAATAAACAGAAAAGGAAAAGGACATAAAAGATAAAGTAGAAGAGAGAAAGTGCAGCAGGAGAGAGAGAGAGAGGGGTAGAATCGGAAAGAGAGTTCGTTCGCCATCTTTCGGTCTCCAGATCGGAGCACGAGTCGGACAGTTGGAAAGAGGAGGCCGATATGCTTACAACGGCATCAGTCCGGTTGCCGTCCACCGCCGGTAGCCGCTGCACGCGCCGCCGAAGCGAGCTCCGGCCAGCAGACTTTCGGTCATTGTTTCGTCGACTTTTCGACCTCCGTTTTCGACGATTCTTATACCGTTGGACTCGTTATCTCGTAAGTTTCGATTCAGTATCTCATTTGTGAATTTTGGTGAACGTTTGAATTTTCGCCTAATTATGGTGTAATTTCGGATCTGCCGACGCGTCTTTTCTGCAATCCTCCGGCGAGAAAAATGAGTGGTGCATATTTTCGGTATCCATGCTTTGATACGAACATATTGACACTAATTTCGCCGCTATCCGACACTGTTGATATTTTCCGATGACTTTTTCGGCGACTCTCCGATAAGTGCGTCCAACAGTCCGGAATTTATCCTTAATGATTATTTTAATGTTAGAATGGTTTATTTCCGCGTATCGAAATTATTATGAATTTAGATAGTTAATTATAATTAAATTCTATTCATGATAATAAATTCTGTCATGCAGTAATTGAGTATCAGGCGTCTCTCCAGTTGCGAGATGTCGCGCTTGAAGAGATTTGTGAGTTATATAGTTTAATATAATGCTTCATTCTCTTTTATTTAATTAAAGTTTCATTTTCATTCATCCATTGGGTGTTTGGATATTATATATATAATTATGCACTATGAGTAGTTATTGCGCATTATGACACATGTATGTGAATGATTTATTAATTATGTGTTGCATAATTATTGTGGATGCTGGATGATATTGGGATGACACAGAATCACTAAGAACATGATTATGATATATGATGGATGAGCTAGGACTGGTGTATGACAGCTTAGGAGCTTGCTCATCGCTCACTGCTGTCAGTCAGGTCGTTGCATGGTTTCGGCCAGGGACAGCTGATACCCTATGTATTAGATTTTTAAAGTAATATCAGTTGGACACAGAGAGCCAAGGTGGGGGTCGGCTCCCCGTATTTGATGATAGTATGATTCTTGTGGACTGATTCTCATCCTGATGTATGATTATATGATTAATTGTTTATGTGACACGTTGCATTAGTATTTTCAGCATTCGAATGGCATGTTATATTGATAACTATATAATTCATTGAGTTGAACGCTCATTCCTGTTCACCAATTTTTCCCAGATTGCAGGTTGAGTTTGAGAAATAATTTTTAGTCGAGTATCCCTGCATTCCAACCTTCGGCAGTGAGATATATTTATTTATTCAGATATGTAATTAATTTTATATTGTGTTGTATTATTAAACTCTAGCACTTCGCATTGTTATTTTGTTAAATGTCAAGTTTTGAGGAAATCAGTGATTCCTCTCTATAGTTGTGGTTAATTTTTGTTAAGCAGAAACCTGATGATATTATTGAGATAAATGCTCTGAGTGGCATTAATGTGATTTAATGAGAAAATTGATGAGATTGAGATGATAGTTCTGAGTGATTTTGATTTGATTTGATATTTTGACAGGTTCTGCTTGACAAATGGGCCCATAGCCTTGAGATGTGACAGTTACAGCTGTCATATTGTTATTTTGTCGTTTAGCAGTCAATCAGGCTTACTACGAGTTCCAGAAGCCTTAAGATTTTTCGTTCCCTAGTGCCAGTCACGTGCTTTTGGGTTCGGGGCGTGACAAATATGCAACAATTTCAAAATATGAAGAATATAAAAAGAAAATGCTATGATGTAATTGTGTTAATTTATTGATTTTTATTAAAATATTATTATTACTTTATAATTTTATTCTACATCTTTGTTTTTAGAGCTAATTATATTATATTGTTTTTATACTTTTCTAATTGTACTTCCTAAGTAAAAAATGTGAGTCTGTCACTGATCGTATTACACAAACAAAGTTTCCTTTTACAACACTTTGTTATATTAAATTATTAATGAAAACTCATTTCATTAATAGTGCATGGATAAAAAAATCTCACATAAAACTTTTCACTCCATATTATTATTTTTTTAAAAAGAGTCAAAAGAATAATAAATATAAACTTTTTATATATGAAGAAATGAAATGTTACAATATTTTTTTTATATACTCAATCAATTTGAGATGATTCATTTAAAAATTAAACTATAACTTAATTTAATTTGATCTGAAATATAGTTGAAATTTGTAATTTTTAATTTTGAAATCGATTTCAATATTACTAGGTCAAATTAGCATTAAAATTATATTTTTAATAAAGTAAAATTATATTTATATTATTCCAAAGTGTTATATTCATATTGGTATGGTATATATGAATATTCATATAGCTGTTTATTTTTATTGGTATTGGTATGGTATATTTATATTTTTCCAAAGTGTTAATAAATATTTTTCGTGAAGGCAATAAAGTTACGGATAAGTTTGCCCAATTTGAAAAAACATCCATAATGGAGCCTTATTGGTGAGATTTTTATCCTAATTATTGTAATAGCTTAATTTATAGTGATTTTATGTTATGTTTGGATGACATGGATTTCAACATTGGATTTGAATTTAGGCCAAATTTTTTGTTTGGAGCTTTAAAATTTGGTGGATTTGGATTTGACCCAAATTCTTAGTGAAATTTTTTAACCTAAAAACTAATATTTCAAATTCTTTGTTTAACCTAATTATTTCAAATATAATGTCTCATTCTCTATTTAATCTCCATATATTTAATAATTGAAGGTAAAATGGATTCCTGTTAATTATTACTGATATTAAAGAAAATTTACATATATAATAATTATATTGTTCTATAGTTTTGAATTATTATATTTTTTAAATTTAATTTCAAATTCAAATTTATATTTAAATAATTATCTAAACAATAAATTTCAAATATAAAATTTTAAATTCCTTACACTCCCCAAATAAGGGATTTATAATTTTATAAATTTCAAATCATAGATTTAAAATATGAAATTTGAAATCTAAATTTTAAATTTAAATCCATGTATCCAAATACAACATTAGTGATTTTAGCTATAGGGAAAGCTTTTACTTTAGGTAGTTTTCTTTCTTTTGACTTATGAGAACCATACTCTTTTGTATTTAACTCACTTTATTCTTATTTTTTATTTTTCTGTTTTAATATATTTTAGAGTTTAATTACATGTTAAAACCGTTAGAAGATGTGTCCACCTAATTGAAATTTCTGGGTGCAACTCCTGATTTATGAACTCTAATCTTTTACTTTAAAAAAAATATTGGTATGGTATATATGTTTCATAGTAGTTAGGTATTTTCATATAAGCAATTGATTTATATATATATATATATATATACCCCACCAAATAGTGCAAGTAGGAAGAAGTTTCGTACAATACAAAAGTCACAAAGGCATTGGTTGATGGTCAAAGTTTTGGCGATGAGCTTCTTCGCAAAAGCCAAAAGGGTTTTAGAGGTCAAACTTTGGCGGTAGAGAATAAAGATGTTATTGGTTCATGCAATTGACCTTTCATTTATATACGTATTGCAACCCTCGGATTGATTGATGGAGTTGGGAGTGTGAATCTAGCTGGTCTGTCTTAGGACATTTCCTCCCTTTTTTTTTTTTTTTTTTTTTTACAAAAGGCAAGAAATTTTATTCAACCAAACAAAATAGTGAAGAGAAAAAATGTCGCAACATAAGCAAAAAGACAAAGTTAAATTAGAGTTTAAATTTTTTGAATTTTAGTTGATCCTTTAAAATAGGTAAAACAAGAGTTTAAATAGGAGTTTTGAAACTCTAAATATGAAAACTGCCAAAAATGGCAGATTCGTAATAATACATCAAATAAAATAAGGATTTAAATAAGGAAAACGCCATAAACAACGTCTAAATCTGAGTTTCTTATTAAAAATTTCAACCAAATTGAAAAGTTACCATAAATAGAAAAAGGGCTAATTTAGGGGCTCAAATAAGGAAATTTAGCCGAAAAACAATATCGATCACCGCCAAGTGCAATGAGTTAAATCCGTTAGACCATTTTCCTTTAGATCAGGTACCTGCATGGCCCAAAATCACAGTTGTCCGGGGCCACTATTTCTTCTGTTTGACCCGCTGCCTGTCCAAACGGCTCATAAACCCTTCTGCAAATACCTCCACATGACCACATCAAAAAATAAGCCCTAAATCATAATAAAGCACAATTCTCTAGTACATTCTAATTATAAAGCTTGAAACATGGAAGATAAAACCAGAGAACAATCACCCAAATCTTAAGTGAAGAAAAAATCAAAGCCAGAAATTTCATTGGAAAACCTTGAAAGATGGTGGATTGATATGTAGCTTGAAAATCGGATAAGTCGAACCAAAATCATATATCTTTTGCTGGTAGCCTTGATATTCACTTGAACAACAAGAAAACTAGCAGTTGCCAGAAGAATCACTTGGTCATCGGATAAGTTGAGCCAAGTATAGAGACTATTGCTAGAGAATTCTCTTGATCATCGAGTAAGCCGAACCAAAAATTTATTAAATTTGATATCATCTTCCACATCAAGTGCAAAAAACTCCACATAAATAAGCTCAAAAAGCCCCACATAAGAAAGGCAGAAAACATAAAACTAATATGGCAGAAATTCAAAAAAAATAAATAAATAGTAGTAAAAGGAACAAAATAAACAATAAAAAAATTCATTGTCCTTGTGCGTTTGTGTGTATATACATTTAAAAAAAAAAGAAAAAATAAAAATAAAAACTGTGTTAGGGTATTTCATGCCTGCTATTTTTGAGATTTGACACTCACATAACCCTAGGATTAATTCTCTAAGTTGGTTGAGTGAGTTTTCCTTTCCATTTTATTGATGAATATTTAATTTTTGAAACCAGTATTCAAAAAATAAATTTTAAATATATAAATCAAGTGTGAATATACATTTTTAAATTTATTTTAAAAAAAAATATATTGTATGATTTTATCATAAAAAATAAATAATTTTGAAGTTATAATTATAAATTAAACTTCATGATACTCAAATGACAAAAAAAAAATCTTCTTGTCCTTAATTTGTGATCAAAGAGCCAAATCACATAGTTTTTTCTTTTTGAAATTTCCTTTAAATAAGAATAACATAGATTAGTCCTATTGTTTTGTTGAAACTAATGAGAAATAGAATATAAATGTAGGCGGAATGTACTTTGAAAGAATGTTAATATTCTTCTATCAAATTGAATAAGACCTTCGCAATTCTCATACATACAAAAAAGGAATGTTCATTGCATTATTTCATAGATATTTATTTTGTTCAAAATATCATGGTTGGTTTTCAACATAATTATTATTCCAAATAACTTTTGTTTGGATTAGGAAAATCATAAAACATAGTGATCAAATATGCGCATCTTCCGTAGATTAGTCTGACAATATTTCTGACTTCCAGATTAAAAAAAATGCTGAGTTTTCAAAATATTGGCTCTTGCATTTTCTTTGCATGGAAAATTCATATTACTTGTTTGGAAGGTTAATCCATTGAATTTTTGCTCAATTATGTTCAAAGTGTGAGGATTCTTTTTTTAGATGTGGAGTCAAAGTCCTTGTGAAAAATAAAAAAACAATTAATCAAAGCTCCAGTTCTATATTATTCTATTTTCCGATATTAATGCTAAAATGATAATGACATGCGACCATGCATGATTATATAATCAAATTATTGTGATAAATAATTTTAGAAAATTAAAACATGTTTGGGTTCATCTGTGTCTTTAAAGTTCCAATCTAGGATTTGTGAATTAACAAATCTTCAAGTTTGAAATTGCCAGAAAGTTTCATATAATATTGCTTTTTTTTACATAAATTTAATGTAATATAAACAAAGAAAAGAAATAAAAGAAAGTTTTTCTAGCTTTTCTGGAAAGTTAAATAAAGCAGTAATAATTAATTTAAACCTTGCTTTCTAAAATACTATTAAAATAAATTTTGTAATTATATGTAATTTTGTAAATGTGTAATGATTGCAGTTTTCAAAGTATTGAAAATGGAATTACATTATTACTGTTTAAATTCCACTAAAAGGAAGAAACTTCGCAAATAAATAAATACAAGTTATTAAAAATAAGAATGTCTTTTTTTCTCACTTATTCTCTCATCGTGATATACTGTTTGAAAACAATTTTTAATCATTTTGGCTAGAAATCGGCCTCCTTTTTTTTTTTTTTTTTTTTTTTTATTTCTTTCAATAAAAGTTCAGATCTATTCATTTTTTTAGGTGAATATGAGTTTCTGTCCTCATTTTTTTGAGTTTTGGTGTGTTCAGATATACTTATTTTTTAGTTTATTCTGGTTGTTTCGTCCTTATATATTGAGACTTGGTTTTTTTTTTTTGTATTTTTTCTTAAACAATCTTCATATCTACTATTTTTTTTGTTAGTTTTTGACCCTTTAATCTTAGATCTATCTTATTTGATTGATTTTGAGATTAGTGTATAGTGTTTCTATAGTAATTTGAATTTTTTATCGTTGATATATGATATTTTGTTATTTGATTGATATTACAAGAAGTTATACAAATTTTTCAAACATTATTGACGATTAGATGATTCAGATTTGAGTCGTAGAAAAACAAGAGAGTCGAACAGTGACAGTTAGTCACTGAGTAATGTGTGTTTTCCGTCGATTGTCTAAGTCAAATACTCCATCAACTCAATCTATTTTTTCAATTTCAGTAATCCGATTTAATTTAAAATATTATACAAATTTATGTAACTATGTAATATTTTACATATCTATTTTGTACTCTTTAACAAAAAAAAAATAAAAAAAATACCTTGTATAATCTTTTCATTTAATAAAATATCTTTTTTTTCCTTTAAAAAAAATAAGAATGTCAAATTAAAGATGGTTTAAATTTCTAATTAATTTCTTCTTGGCTTTTGAAATATTTTTTGCTGAAACTTCATGGTAACCAAATCGAGTGAACGTGTAACATATGTTACCGTCGGCTTTGTCCTCAACACTTGGCAACCTACCAATAAAAATAGAATTTCATTAATTATTAAAATCCATAGATTTTACAATATAATAGAATTTCACTAATTATTAAAATAATCATGACAAATTTGTTAATATAATTTTTTTAAAAAAGTAAAAATTACATTGCTTTTTTAAAATTACTTGCACAAAATTTCCAATTTATTGATTATATATATATATATATATATTTTTTACCCCCATTGACCTAAAATCATACTAATACATACCCTCCAAGTAACATGAATGAATGTTTTTTTTTTTTTTGAAATGTATATACACATAAACACACACACAAAGGGATAAGAAAAAGACACGTACACACTTCAAAATCATAGTAATTTTGAAAAAGTACGCTAACTCTTATATCTCATACACACACTGTTAGAGTATTACACATCTAATAAATACAAAAATATTAAATAATTAATATAAAAATGGACTTTTCAACCTTAAAAATTAAAAATATATATTAAAAATTTAATATAGTATCGAGCATGATGGTTATGTTTAACCAAGTACTTAATATACTTTACCGATTGTTCTGGTTTACTCGAAATACATAATTATCTTGAGTTGTTACTTGTTTTCTCAAATTTATATTAAAAATTTAACATAATATACACTTTACATTACCGATGTAAAAAACCGTTAACCCTGAATGAATGTTTTAAACTTGATAATTACCATTATCAAAATGGATATTAAGATCAGAAAAACTTGACCTTGATTTTGATTCATGGAAATTCCAATATATATCTAAATATCTATATATGCAACGAATTAGTTTCCTTTCGCTTTCCTTGAATGTACACCATTCCAAATACTTACTAAACGATCATTTAATATGACTAGTAGTATTGATGTAGGACTTGTTAACCTCATATGAACCACACACCCAAACACCCCCACCACCCCCCCTAATTTCCTATCCATCCAAATTTTAGACCTTCAAACTTCAATTTTAGCATAAGAGATTGGTGGATTGTTTATCCAATCAATCAAAATTTGATGTTTTCAAAATTTTTTTATTAAAATGATGGTTATTTTTTTTCAATGAAAAGAGACATTTACATACTCCTTTTATCTATATGTTATTTTTATATTAATGGAGTGTATACTCCAATGTAACTATATCATTTAAAAGAAAATTGTATATATACAAGACAAAAAGAGGGAATTTGGAAACAGCTCTATCCTTTATCCTTCCACGTATGAAGTCACTTTTATTATCACGACAAGACACTCCAATTTACATTCTAGCAATTGCAAATTAATTAATTCAATAATTAATCCATATATGGCTATTTAATTACAATCTAATCATGCATATATATATATATATATATATATATATATATATATATGCCAATATTCATCTGATGAAATTTTTGGTTATTTTATTGGATTTTCTTTTTCTATTTTTTTATTAATTAATTTCTAAGCGTTAAAATTATCATTTATGTTAACTATATTTTTATTATATTCTAATTTTCATTAATAAAAATCACTCAATGAGATTGATATCATTATTGAAATAAAATTAAAATTGAACGATTTTTCTTTTATAAATTAATTTTAATATAATATATTGTTGAAATACATGATAATTTCAATGATTTTCCTCTATCTATCTTATTCAAAAAGGGGGGGGAAAAGATACTGTTCCAATGGAGGCTTTCACATTTCTTTTGTTTAATATTTCCTAATATTTGACATATGGAAGGCACCGTTTCTATCTCTTAATCAAATTTGATGGATTATGAATCAATAATAGCATAATTAGCTTTACAGCCATTTTTATATATTTAGAAAGAAAATAATAATTAATTAATTATATAAGAAAATGATGCGAAGAAAGAGTCAAGAAGTCTTTCTATATTTATAATACTTTGAAAGGGATTGTACCATGTGGAGATGAGCTTTCCTTTCAAGTTTCAACCATTTTGTCAAATTCAAAGAGAGGGAGCCACTTGATGGATTTAGACAATATTTTTCAACCAATTCAATTATCTATTGCCTATGGGTTTTTCAAATCAATTACTTGGGTGTAATAAAATCTAGATTTTTTTAGTATCATATATATATATATATATATATATATATATATATATATATATATATATATTAAGAGAAGAACATATTAATATTTAGGAACATATTAATTTTAATCATTTCAATTAACTAATAGAATATGTTCACCATATATGTTGACACATCATCAATTTTACAAATTGAATTCATTTGAATTTCAAATTAATCAATGATGATTTGGTAGATTAATTAATAAGAAAGTTGGGTTAATTAATATAATAAATTACTTTATAAATATAATAATATGCTCCCTATGTCCCATTTTGTTTGGGACATATTTTTTTGCACAAAGTTTAAGAGTGCATTAAATAATATGTTATTTTTTCTTTTATGCCCTTTATTAAATACAATTTCCTATAAACTTTATGAGAAAATTTGAATTAATATCTAAAGACAAAATAAATATAAAGGATAAAAAAGTGTTAAAAATAGAAATGAAATATACTTTTTGGGACATTCAAAAAAAAAAGTCCCAAATAAAATAAGACGGATAAAGTAATATTAATTGAATTTGATAATTAATCAATCATTTATATTATGTGAAAATTTTTTATATAAAAAATAAAATAATATTCGTTACCATTTCTATAACAAGCTTTATTTTAGTATAACCTACGTTATATATGTTATAATGAATGTTACTTACAATTTTTTTAATTCGATCCATTTTGATTAAATTAATTTTTTTAGGCCTAATTGGATCAATTTTTATCTAAATAATCACATTTTATTTGAAAAATCAAGTTAAATCAAATTAGAGAAAAAAACCGACTCGACCCAACCCATAAACACTCTTATATGTAACTGCCATAACATGTGCAACTTTTCACAGTAATTAATTAACCTCAATTACAGATGCATTAATTGGATGACAAAAATGCATGTACATAATTTAGAGTTTTTAATTATAACTATTTTTGGTTATTATTTAATTATTACATTTTTTTTATTCCTATTATTTTCATTAACTTTTCATTTCATCCCCTTTAAAACTTGTATATAGGTTTAATGTTATCCAATTATAAATTATACTAATTGATTAGTAATTACTCAAAAAACAAAAATTAAGCACATGCATATGTCTCCCCAGTTAATTTACATATAATTAATAGTAAGCCCACAACATATACTTATATTTATATTTATAAAGAAAAAAACATTAACTAACATATACAAAAATTACATATTTAAATTATATACCTAAATTACATGTATACATTATAAGTGTCACGACACTTTAATTATATAGTACTGAAATTATTTTTAAAGTGGTAAGATTAAGATTACATATTTAAATCTCAATTAAGACTCTAATTTCTTTTTTAAAAAAAAAGCTGTAACATATATACTCAATTACTAAGTCAATGATTATATATATATGTACTTCATTCTCTTTACTTGCGATAATTTATAAGAATTATCTTAGTCCAAGTTGTAGATATTAAATATAACAAATTGCTCAGTTTACTAAATTATAAATTATGATAATCTAATAAAAATTATTTTAAAATTTACGTTAAGAACTTTGGTTTTCAAGTATATAGTCATAACAAGTTCAATAAAATTATTTTTCAACTAATCAAAAGCGTGGCAGCCCTAATGAATTGATTGATTAGATAGGAATTCATATTATAAAAATCCACATGACCTTAATTAAATACTTTTTATTTGTGTGCTGTAGCTTGTGACTATTTAGTATTTTATTAAACTGGGTCAATTTTTGGATCAAGCATTTGGACCAAGTTACCTTAATTAAGATTTGGGTTATTTGGCAAAAAAAAAAAAAAAAAAAAAAAGATTTGGGTTCTTGTCGTTTGTGCATTTCAATTTTGTTTTTTTATATTTCAAATTAATTATTACTAATAATCCATTAATTATTTCATCCGTCTTAAAAAGATTATCACATTTTTTTTTTACAAAGATTAAGAGTGTAGAATACTTAATATACAATAAATAAAATAATATTTTTTTTATATTCTTGATAATATAATAAAATACACTTAATTTTATTTCTTTTAGATATTAAATACATCTTAAAAATAAATATTAATAAGAGATGAATATTAATAATAGGAGAAATTCTTATCGTAGACTAAACCAATAAAAATAAGACACATCAATTAATGATACAATGTAAAATTATTAATATGATATATCTTATTTTTATTGATTTAATCTATAAATAAAATAGTAAACTGAATCTATCTAAAAATTTATTTTTATCAATGCAACATAGAACCATCCAAACCCACAAGTCGTCAATCTATACGGTGAAACAAAAAACCGAATATACACCAAAAAAAAAAAAAAATCCAATTAAGAAAAAATCAAAAGAAGAAACATAATCAAATTGCAAATCTTACCATGGTATAAATAGAAACTTCTGCATCAATTCGTCCATCAAATTATCAAAAGGCTTCAAGAGGAGTAATTAAATAAATAAAGAAAAAAAATAGTAATTTAGCCTTGTTAAAGAAAATAAAGAAAGAAAAAATAGTAATTAAATAAAAGAGAAGACAAGTATTTAGTGACAAACCTCTAAAGTTTTAAAATTAATAAAAAATTATTTTATTTATATAGTAATTATAAAATAATTACGAAAATTATTTCTAAAAAGAGCTTACAGCAGCATTAAATCTCTGAACAGCAGTAAGAGGAAAGTACCCTCCACCCTTCAATTGCTTCTACAAATAAAATAAAATTTAACAATAAGCACAATTAGATACAATTAAACAAAGGGTTTGAACTTTAATCACTAAAAAAAATGAATAAATACAAATTATATTAGAGACTAAAAAGAGCTTACAGAACAAAGAATTTGAGTCGGGTGAGACAATATAGAGAAGTATATATATTTGTTAGGGTTTGTAAGTGGTTCATTATCATTCATTAAAAGTTGTACTTTGACTTGTATTGGAATTAGTATTATTTTTAAATTGAAATTTATTTGTTAAAATATTAAGCCAAATTAATATATATTAAGCCAAATTCATTTGTAGTTTGCAAACGTAACGTAGTGAAAAAATAGTATTTATAATTTTTCTAACTACATTAATTAAAATTAATTTATTAATATAAAACAAAAATAATAAAAAATTTAGTAGTGAGATGATTTTTTAGAAAAATTGGGAACTAACCATAGCACAGGATTGCAAAAATTTTTGTAATTCTCTCTTTTCGTTAGTTCCTAATTTTCCTGAAAAACAGTCTCTCTGTTTAAGAACGTAGCAAAAAAATAGAATTTGTATTTTTCTAACTACATTAATTAGTCTTTCAAGATTTCATATCGCTTGTGATCAATGTGTGTGTAAGTTATATAAGTTAGCACATTTTTACAAAATCGTCATGGTTTTATGAAGGAGTGTGTCATGTCCCTATCCCGTGATTGTATATATTTTTGTTTCAAAAAAAAAAAAAAAAACATGTGATATTAACTTGTGTGCAGTGTGATTGTCTTCTCTTGCGGAGTGAGGCCTGATCCTTCGAGATCTCACATCGCTTGTGGTCAGGGTGCACATCGCTTGTGGTAAGGGTGTGTATAGGTTATATAGATTAGTATGCCTTTATAAAATCGTTATGATTTTGTAAAAGAGTGTGTCTTATTCCTAACCAATGTGTATATATTATTGTTTAAAAAAACTACATTAATGAAAAATTAATAATGTTAATATAAAAACAAATAATAAAGTTTTCTCTCTTTTTTGGAAGTGCGTTTCTTTTCTCTCTTTTTTTAGAGTGCATTTCTTTTCTAATTAGAGGTTCTTTTGCTCTAGATAAGTCTGAGTCTCTTTGGATTAGTTAGTCAATAATGGAGGTTAATATTGCTAGTTTGTCCCTTTTTTATGATGAAGAAGAGGAGCTGGATGTTGCTGCTGGGCTTCAGGTTGATCCTACAACCAATTTGGATTACTGTTTAGTTGGTCGGTTCCTTACTGATAAGGTAATTAATTTTCCGTCAATAAAACACCAGATGGCCAGTTTGTGGCGCCCTGGGAAAGGTATCACTATAACTGAAATCAATCCATATTTGTTCCATTTTCAATTTTATCATGCTCTAGATATGAAAAGGACATTAGATTTGGGCCCATGGACGTTCTAATTCTTAATCATTTGAGGAAGGGGGATGTAACTGAAAGTGTCCCTCTCCATCATGTTTCTCTATGGGTACAAATTTATGATTTACCAGTAGGTTTTATGGCGGAGTTGGTAGGGAAGCAGCTTGGGGATTTCATTGGAACATTATTAGAATATGATACTAATAATAGTGCTGGTGTTTAGAGAAATTATATGCTTCTAAAGGTGGTGTTTGATGTTAGGACTCCTTTAAAATATAGGAAGAAAATTAAGAGACAGGGGAGGGAAGCTGCCGTGATTAATTTCAAGTACGAAAAGCTACCCACGTTTTGTTTTCTTTGTGGTTTGTTAGGCCACTCAGATCGTTTTTGTGCTTGAATTTTTGAGCTACCTAATGGTGATGTTGAACGAGAGTGGGGTATTTGGTTGCGTGCTCCAGTGCGGCAGGCTGGTGGTGCAACTGGTGGTGAGCGGTGGTTGAAGGAAGGAGGAGAAAGGGTGGAATTTGTGTATGATTCAAATTCAATCCCAACTGTTTCAATGGATAGGGATAGGGGTAAGGGTAAGACTGTTCAAGTACGAAAGGATAAGATGGATTTAATTTTAAATAAGTCATCTACGTTATATGAACCTTTGCATACATGTGTGGCTTTGACAAAACATGTGGGCCTTTCTATTACTAATTCTCATACAGATACAAGTGTGGGCTTGGGCTCAGAAAAGGATGGTATTGAATTAAATGAAGACTGAAAGAAGAGAAGAGATGTTGAGCTTCAAGAAAACATTATGGTAGCTGACTCGGTTTTAATGGATACTGTGGATAACTCTATGGCTTTAACCCCTTTTTTATCAACGGTGGGACCTGCTCAGCAGGCCTGCCGAGAGCAATGAATTACCTCAGTTGGAACTGCCAAGGGCTTGGCAATCCTCATGCAGTTCTTGCTTTGAACTAGGTTATCAAATCTCGTAAGCCATCTCTAGTATTTCTAATTGAAACTCTGGTTCATTCAGCTAAGATTGAAGAATTGCGGGTTCGTTTTGGATATGCAGGTTGTTTTTGTGTGGATCGTATTGGTCGTGGTGGGGGTCTAGCTCTTTTATGGAAGGTTTCTGGCTCGTGTTCAATTTTGGGTTTTTCTAATAATCACATAGATGTAGAGGTTAGTATGAGTGGTGCATCTAATTGGAGGTTTACTGGCTTTTACGGGTTTCCTGAGCATGCTCGTAGACGTCAATCATGGGATTTACTTCGGTCTTTGCATCAAGCTTCTTCCATTCCTTGGTGTTGCATGGGGGACTTTAATGACTTATTATATGAAGCTGATAAAAAAGGCCCTACTCTTCATCTTTTATGGCTATTCAAGGGTTTTCGAGCTGCTATAGCTGAATGTCTTTTGGATGATATGCCATTAGAGGGACACCAATTTACTTGGAGTCGTGGAAAGGGTACAGCCCATGGTGTCGAGGAACGGTTGGACAGAATATTGGTTTCTCATTCTTGGCTTTCTTTATTTCATTCAGCTCGTCTACTTAACCTTGTAGCTGCAGTTTCAGATCATAATCCCATTTTCCTTACAAATGGTGTTTTTGCTAATCAGGTTCGTGGGGCTCGTTTTCGATTTGAAAATAGGTGGTTGTATGAACCTGGTTTACATGATGTTGTTGTGTGTAGTTGGCAGGCTTCATGTGGTTTGTCTTTATTGGATAGGCTTGAATCTTGTACGTCTGCATTGTTTGCATGGGGATGTCGGGTTTATGGTGATTTTTTGAACAAAATTGTGATGTGTAAGCAGGCTATGAATTGACTTCAAAGGTCTACTAATTCTAATAATGTTGCTTTATTTCACTCGTATAGGCAGCAGTTGGGGGACTTATTAATTCAAGAGGAGGATTTCTGGAAACAACGGACAAAGTGTTTTTGGCTTCAATAGGGTGATATGAAATCCAAGTTCTTTCATGCAATGGCTTCTTCTAGGCAGTGGGCTAATAAAATTGTTAAGCTTAATGATGAGATGGGTAATGTTGTGGATACACAGACTGGTTTGTGTTCTCTTGCTACTGGGTATTTTCAACAAATTTTTACTTCCATCTCTGATCCGTCGTCTTTAGAGTTTCCTTTTGAGGTTGGTCGTGTTTCTGTTGAGGATAATGCTCAGTTGGTTGAACCTTTCACCATTGATGAGTTTCGTCGAGCAGTGCTCCAAATGCATCCAGATAAGTCTTCTGGACCAGACGGTTTGAATCTGGCATTTTATCAATGGTTCTGGCCTCAATTAGGTAATGATATTTTCTATGCTTGCTCTTCTTGGTTAGTTAATGGTGTTTTTCCATCTCTCTTAAATGATACAAATATTGTGTTAGTGCCAAAATGTGAATCTCTTGCTACTATGAAAGACCTTAGGCCAATAGCTTTATGTAATGTTATTTATAAAATTATGGCTAAGGTTCTTGTGAATAGATTAAAGAGGATGTTATCTAGTGTTATTTCTGAGTCTCAGTCGGCTTTTGTTCCTAGCCGGTCTATAACAGATAGTGTCCTTATTGCTTTTGAGGTGATTCATTATATGAAGCGTCGAACGAAGGGTAATAAAGGGAATTTTGCTCTTAAGATAGATATTAGTAAAGCATATAATAGGATCCAATGGGGTTATTTAAAAGCTATGATGCAGAAAATGGGATTTGCTTCTCAATTTATTGATTGGATCATGCTTTGTGTGACAACTGTGTCTTATTTTGTGGTAGTTAATGGGGAAATGGTTGGGCCTGTGGTTCCTAGTCATGGATTGAGACAGGGTGATCCATTGTCACCGTATTTATTTATTCTTTATGCTGAGGGGTTGTCAGCAATGTTCCAAGTAGTTGAAAGCCGGGGTGTATTGCATGGGTGTCGAGTTTGTAGAGGGGCTCCTAGTATATCACACCTATTTTTAGCAAATGATAGTTTCTTATTTTTTAATGCTACCATTGCTGAGTGTTATGCGGTAAAGAGTATTGTGCAAGAGTATGAGTTGGCATCTGGTCAAGCAGTGAACTTTCAGAAGTCCGGTATTTTTTATAGTAATAATTTGTCAAATGAGATTAAAGATTCCCTTTTTGCTATTTTGGGTGTTTCTAATCCTTTGGACAATGGCAAATATTTGGGGCTTCCTTCTTTAATGGGCAAGAATAAGAGAGCCATTTTCGGTTTTCTTAGGGATAGGTTGTGGAGGAGGCTACAAAGTTGGCAATCAAATATTTTATCTCAAGCAGGTAGGGAGGTTATGCTAAAATCAGTAGCTCAAGCTATTCCCTCCTATTGTATGAGTATATTTTTATTACCTCTTTCCCTTACTTAGGAGTTAGAAAGGATGATGAATTCTTTTTGGTGGGGTTCTAAGGAGGGGGGGAGAGGGGGTGGTAGACGTATTCATTGGTTCAACTTGGAGAGATTGTGTTCTAAAAAAGAGAGTGGGGGTTTAGGTTTTCGTAATATGCATAAGTTTAATCTTGGTATGCTTGGGAAACAGGGATGGAATTTAATCTCGAAACCAAATACTATTGTTAGTCGGATTTACAAAGCTAAATATTTTCCTAGAGGGGATTTCTTGTGTGCTTCTTTAGGGCATAATCCAAGTAATACTTGGCGTGGTATTTGGTCTTCACAACCTATTTTGCAGGTAGGTTGTAGGTGGCGTAAAGGAGATGGTTCCAAAATAAATATTTGGCAAGATCCTTGGCTTAAAGAGGATGGTAATTTTTGTTTATCTACACCGATTATTCCTGGGCTTGAATCATTGACTATTTGTGACTTATGGGCTCCTAATTTAAAAGAATTGGATGTTGAATTGTTGGAGGAATTATTTCTTCCAATGGATGTGTCCAATGTGCTTAAAATTTCTCTTGCTTTTACTTCCTTATGTGATCAATTAATTTGGCATTTCCACAAATAGGGCTTGTATACTGTAAAATCGGGTTATCATTTGGCAATTGATTTGAAGGATTGTGTTTCTAATGAATTAATTCCAGGGGATTGGTCCAAGTTGTGGATGTTGGATCTTCCTCCTTGAATTAAATTTTTTTTTATGGAGGTTGTGCAGAAATTGTTTGCCAATTCGTATAGTGTTATTTAAGCGTGGTGTTGATGTTCAAACTGATTGTGTCATATGTGGTTTGGATTTTGAACATTGTTTACATCTATTTTTTGATTGTCCGTTTGCTCAGGGCTGTTGGCAAGAAGTTGGTGTTGTGCTTCCTGTTGTTGGTGAGTCCTCTTTTGTTGATTATTTTTTCTCGTTTTGGCACTCGAATTCTCAAGCTCAAATGGAAGATATTGATGTCATTCTGTGGTGTATATGGCGTCAAAGAAATACTCAGCTCTGGTCATCTTATCATCTATCTGTTGTTTCAACGATAGACATGGGACTTTCTTTTGTTAGACAATGGAAGATAGCAAAGGCGAAGCTTCAGGTTGCAGTGGGTTCCACTTTTGCAGGTCATGTTTCTAGGTGGAGCAAACGAGGTGTTAGTTATTTAAAGTGCAATTTGGATGCTGCAATATTTGCTTAAGAGTCCAGAGTTGGTGTGGGATGTATTCTAAGGAACCATGCCGGGGCTTTTTTATTTGGAATGTCAAAATCAGTTTCAGGATCTATGGCATCGGTGGAGGCAGAAGCTATCTCTCTTCGAGAGGCTTTGAGTTGGGTGAAATCTTTGGGTTATTCTAAGGTAATCTTTAAGATGGACTATAAACAGGTGGTGGATGCTCTTTCTTCACAAACAATTGATGAATCTGAGTTTGGTAGTTTAGTCAAGGATTGTAAGGTTTTTATTGAATCAGAAAATTATTTTTCTGTTCAATTTGTTAATAGGCAACCAATGTTGTAGCTCATTCCATTGCTAGAGCTTCAGTATCTCATGCTAGTCTAATTGTATGGCAAGTTGCTCCTATGTTCATAGAGACTCTTCTTGCTACTGATGATGATATTTAATAAATTATTCTTTCTTTCGAAAAAAAAACAAATAATAAAAATTTTTGTAGAGAGAGTCTTTTAAAAAAATTGGAAATTAAGCACAGCAAAAAATTATATAATTATCCTTCTCATTAGTTTTCAATTTTTCTGAAAGACTAGATTGATTATCAAATATTAAATGACTACCTTTCTCTCCAAAATATAAGGACTTAATTATCAGTTATGTCATTATTATTTTTTTAAAATTATCTGGTTAATTTCTAGTAACAAGTTGCATAAAATATTTGTGAAAATCAAGTAATTAATTAAACCAAGATAACTATAATATTGTATAAGAAACGTCAGCATTTGATAATTGTGATGGGGATCATTACCTAAATTAGTTATAATGAAATAAAAATATCCAACATAGACCCTTCACACTATCTACATTATGAAATACCAAACTTTGAAATAAAGGGATAAAAATTTGTAAACTCAAGCATGTGTACATGTTCCGAAATTCTTAGTAATTATTAGATTAATATATAGTTTAATGGAATAACTATAATTTATTGAAACCCTAACCGCCTTCTCTCTCAACTTCTTCTCTAATTTTTTTTTAAAAATTTTATTATTTGAGCTACTGGCGACCTCTTTATTTTATTTAGTTTTTCTATTCAATAAATATTGATTTATCTATATCTGTTAATTTGTGTTTTTTTACGCATGAATTTGGTTTTGTTTTTGTTATTTTTTATTCCTTTTGTTATTCATTTTATGTGATTTAATGAATTTTTTTTCATAGAAATATTTAATAAGTTTTCTTTCGTAGAAGTATTATATTTTCTTAAACTTTTGAAACTCTCAGAATTAAAATTTTTAATTTTGAAACAAGCTAAATTTGAATGAGGCAATCATTGAGGTAAGTCATTTAGTGGTCTTGGTAAACCAACAGCAAGTTGGACAAAAGCCAATATTGATGCTGCACTTTTTTCAATAAGCAGATGAGTCAGGTTATTATTGAAATTGATTCCTAATAATTGATTTATGCACTAATAGAAAGGCAAACAACAGAGTTTAGTCTTGGTATTGTTATTGATGATTGTAATAGTAGGTTTGACTGCGGCCGCCGGTTCAGGTTCACTCAAATGAGTGAATCTAAACCAGCCCTAACTAGTCCTAGTTCAAGGGTTCGGGCCGGTTTAATTTTTAATAGATAACCCAAGTTAAAAAAAAAAAGAGAAATTTGGAAAAATAAAAAATGATAATGGTAGTATATGAATTAATTGATATAGAAATTAATTAAGGAATTAATTACATAAATTAATTAAAGAATTAAAAGAAATTAGAGTGGTAGTAAAAAAAAATATAAATTGAGAATTAAATTTATGAAGAATTAATAATTGAAAGAAATTTGAGAGAATGTAGAAATTTGAGAGATTTGAGATAATGGAATGAATTAGAAGTTATTTATAGAAGAATTAAAATTAAAAAAAAATAAACAATAATTTTTTCTTTTTTGTTTTTTTTTTCGGTTCGGAACCGACTGGAACCATTAGTTTTGGTCCGATTCGTTGAGGAAGGGACCCTTAACCAACCCTTCCTCAACAAGGTTCAGGGCCGGTTCATGATCAATCCATCACGATTTTGAAGCGAGTTGGTTTACGGTTTGGGCCAGTTTCAAAAGGATCCTTGGTCAGATCTATGTAAGAGTATTTGACATGATGTAATTGTTATCAAAATTACTTTTATTAATAGAATGTAATTGTTGTCAAAATTACTTTTATTAATAGAATGTAATTGTTGTCAAAATTACTATCATATTGCTCATAAGCTTGCTAGAACATTTGATTTTATGTGAGGTCCAATCTATTGAAAATCCCTATCTCCCTCCTTTATGCTTAATAAATAATTCCTATTTCCTTTTAAAAAATATATAAAATATATAGTTTAATGGTGGAATAGTATGTCACTAGGATGTGCAAACGATCGATTCGGTTTAAAATTAAAATAATCGAAATTTATATTTTCATCAAATTGAACCAAATCCAACTTATGGTGAAAACTGAATCGAACCAAACTAAAAAAATTCAGTTTGGTTCGATTGATTGATTTGGACTGGTTTTATTTTTTTTTTGCATTTATTTTTTTTCATAAATTTGAGATAAAATTCAAGTTAATTTTGATATATGTTTAATATATATATATATATATATATATATATAAAGTTCGGTCAGTTCGGTTTTAACTGAAATTTTTGAAACAAAAATCGAACAGAACCAAAATTTAATTCGGTTTTAAAATTTTCAAACTGAACTAAAGTTTTAAAAAAATCAAACCGAATTGAACTGAACTAATCGATTCGATTTGATTTTTCACTTTCGATTTGATTTTGTTCACCCTATGTGTCATAATATAAAAATTAGATATTATTCACCAAAAAAAAAAATTAGATATTCAAATTTTGATATTGACTGCATCCTTGAAAATTTTAATATGTCAGGGTAAAAACTGCGACATTCTTTTACCTATAAAAATTTTCAACATATCAAACAAATTATAACTTAATATGTAGTCTGATAATAATATTAAGTTTTTATTTTTTTAATTAATATTAGAGAAAAATGATTTTTTATTATAAGATGTGAATATATATATAACATTCACTAATAGTATATAATTTTAAATTTCACTCATTCTTAAATAATGTTAATATATAAAATATGTATATAATTTTTTTTAGATAGAAATATCTATAAACATAAATTTGATCCATAAACAAGTCTATAATAATTAATAATAATAATAATAACTTTTTTTTTCTTCAAAAAAAAAAAAAAAATCAATAACTTGCCAATTTTTTCAACTCCAATACTCCATGGAGTTGGAAAAAAAAAAAAAATCCAAGTCAATGACTTGGATCTTGCAAAGAAAGACAACCATGCATGATATGTAGTTCTTGTGATCAAGTCAACATACAGCTTAATTCCCACTAGATATTGTTTTTTGTTTGTATTAGACTAATTAATTAAAGATTAATTGTGAATATAAACAAATGATAATATAGGTGATGCAAGCCCTCAATTTGTCAAGGCTGTCTACGTTTATATGTGTAAAAATATAGACTTCTAACTACCAAGTCAATGTTTTGATATCAATTCACTCCTAAAAATTCCAAATGGTAGGCCATAATTTATTTGTTTATTGTTCACAAAAATATTTAATTAGTTCTCTTTTTATAAAATATACATAAATAGATATTGTTTATCTTTTACGAGTAATAATTTGATAAGTTATTTGGCCTCTAATTCAAAATAAGCAGAAAACAAAGCTAATATATGATTATGAGTGATTTTTCTGATTATATATGGAGTTGGAATGATAATTTTGTAAGGCGAATGATAAGATATCACAATTCTTATTAAAAAAAATTTAAATTACTAGTTTTTATTTTATTTTATAAATGTTGTTAATGTGTGTGTGTATATTATAAATTACAATATATGAAACAAGTTATAAATATGGTTAAATGAACTTAATATTCATAGTTAGTATTATTATTGTAACATTGATTTACTTTATCTAATTATCATTTATAGAATCAACAAGCAAGTGAATTTGCATTTCGCTGCAGTTTGTGATATTTTGTATTATTTCAAATGAAAAAAAAATTATATTTATAAAATTAGTATATAAGAAATGATATTATTATATATATAAATACACATGATAATAAAAATTATAATATTTACATATTACATATTACATATTTATAATAAGTTATGCCTAATATATTAAGATATTTTTTGAGTTGGTTTGAAAATTCATTTGTTAGAGAAATGATTAAACCATTTAACAGTATTAATTTAATATCATTTTATACTTATTATTAAAATTAATATTTAACCATAAGTATATACTTATAACAATATTTTAATGGTATTGTTAACTGTTAAATGTATATGATAATATTATTAAAATATTTTTAGTTATAATGTATTTATATATTAATTACTATTGCTATTAATTTTTATTAACATTATATTTTTATCTTTTAATAATTGTAAACCTTACCGTTAAAAGGAGTATTTATTGCTGCATTGGATGGCTAGCAGATAATTTATAATTTTATATTTATATAATGATCATTCGTTTATATCTTTTGAGTCATAGTGTATATTGATAATATGTAAAGCTGTAATTAAGTCGAATTGAGCCGAGTTTTAATATATTTAAACTCAATTTAATATATATATTTTTTTAAAATTTGAGCTCGAGTTTTGGATCGAATTTAAAAATTATGTTCAAGTTTGACTGCTCGAGTTCGACTCGTTAATAAATTATAATTCAGCTAAACTCGAGTTCTATTCATTTTAAAATTCGTTTATAATTTATCAAAATACTTAACTTTTTAAATATTTATTTATAATAAATAATTATAACAAAAATACTTAAAACTATAGTGAAAAAAAAAATTCAATCATAAAATTGAGTATTACATATATTATAAATATATTAATTAATAAAAAAAATATTTTTAAATATGAAAATATTAGATTATATAATAAGAAAATATTAGATTATGTTAATCAGAAGTATATATATTTTAGTCAAATTGAATAAACAAAAAATTTATAGGAGTATTAAAATATATTTTTTAGAGTGTCAAAATTATTAAGTTAATAATAATAATAATAATAATCAAATTATTCACGAACCTATTCGTAAGCTTATTATTGAGCTGTTCACGAGTCTAATCGAGCCGAGTTTTGTTTTGTTCAAACTCAATTAGTTATTCAAAATAATTTTTATCGAATCGAATATCGAACCGTTCGCGAACGGTTTAGTTTATTTGCCGCTATGATAATCTGTGGATATTTTTGGGTCATGGGCCAAAGAAAGTTTAAATATTTGTTTATGGGCTAAGGCCTAAGCAATCGAACAAGACAAGAGGATTGTAATTCTCATCCATGGTCCTTGATGGGCTATGACTCTCTCAAACTTGATATCCTTGTATGTTTCCTTTACATATTTTTTTTTTTTTTTAAATTAAGAATTTTATAGAAAAAATCAAATCCTACTTTAAAAAAAAAAAAAACATATTACTTTTGTTTTTTGTGCAGTAATTGTTTTTTCAGAATTAATTTTTTTTTTTTTCAGGATTAACTTAAAAGATTCTTTTTTAAGATCCAATATTTCTGTATGTAAAAACTATTTTATAAAATAATTTAAATTTAAATTCTAAAAAAACATATTTCAATTCAATTAAAGTAAAAAATGTATAATTTTATTTTGAAAATACCATATAAAATGTCTATTCCATTTTTCTCTTTAGTTATTTTCCCATGCATATCTAAAAGAGAAAATCCTCATAATTTCAATTCAGTTTGGTAAAATAATAAAATTTGTTAATAAACAAGATTATGATAGTAATTAATACTTGTCTCTTACAAAATATAGGAAATATTGACCAATTTCTCATGAAATAAATTTATAGAAAAACATGGAAAAATAAATTAAATCCATTGCATTCCAAATCCGAATATTTTGTTGGCTAATTAGCTAAATTTAGCATTGCACGTCAGTCTGATGGGTTTTGTCAATATCCTTTTTTTTTTTTTTTTTTTATTTTTTATCTCCATCCCCTTTTTTATTATTATTATTATTATTATTATTTACAAGTAAATTTAAACATAATTAAGGTGAAATATGATAAAATTGAAAATAAAATGTGAAAAAAATTAAGAATTGAATTTTAATGATTGAATAGTAATATAAGTATTGAAAATTTTTAAATTATAAAATTATTTAAAATATTGGTGATTTATTGTATTTAATGTAAATTTTAAATAAAAAATCTTATGATATTTAATTAAAATTTTTATATAAAATATATTATCAAATTATTTTAAATTAAAAATTTTTGAAAATTTTATTATTTTAGTTTAGAGGATGATTCCGACTTAAAACTTTATCAAAATTTAAATTTATTTTAATTTTAAATGTTGAATAATATTATAAAAAATATATATTTAAAATTTTTTCATTTTATTTAATTAGATATAAATTTTTATGAGAATAAAATAATATACATTTTAATTGGAAAAAAATATTTGATTACATAAGTGCAAGGTGGTAAGGTAACTTTGCACAGCACAAGCAGGGCGGAATTAAAAAATCACTGTAAAGCGCATGCTAATTACTTTTAATTTATTATATCTAATACCTTTTAATTTTTAAAAAATTATTTTTTCAAATCAATATAAAACATAAATAATATGATTCATAGGTTATATTATAGATTTTTTTATATGGTTTAATAAAATATAAAGCAAGTATTTTACATGTGTTTTTATAAAAACATGGATACAACGGGATAAAAAAAATAAAAAAAA
>CATKHJ011155684.1:0-21637 GCA_949750685.1 Vernicia montana
AAAAAGAAAAAAAACAGTGAAACCGATAAACCGAACCGAACTTTTTCGATTCAGTTCGATTTTTACTATAAATTTGGTTCGGTTCGATTCAGTTTTAAAAAAATATTATTTTAATTAACCGAACCGACCGAATGCTCACCCCTACATATAATCAACTTGAAATATACAAGATTAATAATAATATTATTACTTATCAAAAAACAAAAAGTTATGCTTATAAAATAAAATTATTATATAAATGATCCTTCTAAAGTTTAAAGTTTAGATACACTCAAAAATTCAATAAGAAGATAATAAAGAGAAATTTGGACTGATAGAGAATAAAAAAATTAATATCATTAAAATATATATTTTAAGTATTATATAAAATTATAATATATATATTGCATGATACACAATATTTTTTTTCTCTGGTATTTCTATTGAAAATATCTCAATTTGCAACTTGCTTGAAATATCTGCTGACCGATTTTCCTCATCCAGAGGAAAAATGAATAGATGTAAACTACAGTCACTTATCTTCAAATATATTTGAGTTTTCACATTACATAATACTAAGTATCTTTAAAACCATAGCAATCCTAATTTTTTATGAGCTAATTACACAAACAAAATACATATTAAATTTTCAAAGTTACAAATTAAACATAAATTGATACTTAATTCTATTAAAAATAAAATCAATTTATACCAAAAAAAAAAAAAGAGAAATTTATTAATTTCCCTAGTAAAATAAGGAAGCAAATAAGTAATTAATTAGTAAATTCAATTCAAATCAAAGAAATAAAGTAAAAAAGGTTGATAATATATCATGAATCAAATTATAGGCATTTGCTTGTTATATATAACTTTAGCTTTTATTTATTTAATTTTTTATACTTAGAAAATAGAAAATTCGAAATATAATAGAAAATTCGAAATATATACTTAGAAAACTGAAATTTAATTTAATAAAGTATAAATATATAAAGAAACAATTACAAATAATAAAAAATTTAAAATTTAAATTTGAAGTTAACAGAAAATTAAAAACAGAGGAAAAAGAACAAATAAAAAATAAAGAAAAAGAGATGCCCTCGATGTAAAAACTATAATAATGACCATATGACAGAATTACATTAAAAGTTTCAATTGTTTAATACTATAATAATGACAAAAATAATAAATATAAATAATTTCAATTGTAATCCATTAGACTCAAATCTTGCAATTCTCTACTGTGATTAGTTTTCAATTTTCTTGAAAAACTACCTCATGGATAATTAAAAATGAATCAAATAATAAATGATGATATTGAAATATCTAATGAAAAAATTACATAGCTAATTGCAATGGAAATAATAAAATATTTTTAACTATAAAATAAGATTAAGTAAAAATTATAACCTCATCATTCTTAGTACCATTGATTTCAAGCTAAGATAACCTGCAATTAACAAATATTACTGTTAGCTTTCTTTCAATTAAGGAAAAATATAAATAAAAATTTGTCAAATATAAAGTTAAATAATACTTTATAGTTTTCATTGACATTTGAAATTAATTTGAGTACTCCAAAACAAATTAATTCTAGACAAAATAACTTCACTGCCTCTGAGAACCTCCAATCCCAGAATCAACATCTTTCAAAATACTCAAAATCCAAATTAGCAGCTTTAATTTAATCATGATATTTTAATTGATTTACATAGTGATTATCTTAAGATTTATTTTATTATTTTTTAATTTAATTAATTAAAATAGTGATTATCCATAAAATGAGATTTATTTTATTATTTTTTAGTTCATAATGCAAGAGATATAGTGATTATCCATAAAATATAATATAATATATTAATCTAAAAAGTAATTAATTTAATGTAATATATTAAGATTTTGACACATTTCAGCCTTAATCATTCATTGTCTACTAATTTAGTATATAATTTTAATTTTAATTTTAATTGATTTAAATAGTGATTATCCATGAAATTTATTTTATAATATTTTAGTTTAATTGATTTAAATAGTGATTATCCATGAGATTTATTTTATTATCTTTTAGTTCATAATTCAAAAGATATGGTGATTATCCTTTAATTTTTAATTTTTATTTTAATTGATTTAGATAGTGGTTATCCTAAAATTTATTTTATTTATCTTTTAGTTTAATTGATTTAAATAGTGATTATTCATAAAATGAGATTTATTTTATTATCTTTTAGTTCATAATTCAAGAGATTTGGTGATTATCCATAAAATATAATATATTAATTTAAAAAGTAATTAATTTAATGTAATATATTAAAGTTTTGATACGTATCAGTCTTAATCATTCAGTGTCTATTGATTTAATATATAGTTTTAATTTTAATTTATTTAGATAGTGATTATCCTAAGATTTATTTTATTATCTTTTAGTTTAATTGATTTAAATAGTGATTATCCATAAAATGAGATTTATTTTATTATCTTTTAGTTCATAATTCAAGAGATATGGTGATTATCCATAAAATATAATATATTAATTTAAAAAGTAATTAATTTAATGTAATATATTAATGTTTTGACACGTGTCAACCTTAATTATTCAGTGTTAACTGATTTAGTATATAGTTTTAATTTTAATTGATTTAGATAGTGATTATCCTAAAATTTATTTTATTATCTTTTAGTTTAATTGATTTAAATAATGATTATCCATAAAATGATATTTATTTTATTATTTTTTAATTTAATTGATTTAAATAGTGATTATCCATAAAATGAGATTTATTTTATTATTGTTTAGTTCATAATTCAAGAGATATGGTGATTATCCATAAAATATAATATATTAATTTAAAAAGTAATTAATTTAATGTAATATTTTAAGATTTTGACACGTGTCTAGTAATTTAGTATATAGTTTTAATTTAATTTTAATTTAGATAGTGATTATCCTAAGATTTATTTTATTATCTTTTAATTTAATTGATTGAAATAATGATTATCCATAAAATAAGATTTATTTTATTATTTTTTAGTTCATAATTCAAGAGATATGGTGATTATTCATAAAATATAATATATTAATTTAAAAAATAATTTATTTAATGTAATATATATTATGGTGATAAACATTAATTATAAATTTATAATCACTTGACTAGGAAAAAAAAATCAAGAAATCAACGGTTGAGGCACAACAAGTATGTGTGAAGCAATCCCACAAGTCCACAACACCATACCTAACCTTATTTTGCCTATAAATATAATGGGCCTATAATGCATAAAGACCTCTTGAAATGTTGATAAGAACTTAGTTAAAATAAACCTCCCAAAAAATGACTTACTATAACTATGGGAGAAGAAGCAATTCAATCTTTGATGCTTTTAGTCTAAATCCTCTGCCATACCCAGTTCTTTTAATCTTTGCAGTTATTTCAATATTTCTTGGAATTTCTTGGTACTTCAACTATGAAGACATGGTGGAGACAGCTGAGTACCAAATAAATTGGTTGCTTTTGGCCACACCACTTTTAATTCTCTTTGTTGTTCGTTGGTTATCTTCTATGGAAAATCCTGATATGCTCTTTGCAAAATCACCTTGGGAATGGAAACAGAAGACCCACCACCACCCGACGGAGGGAAGCTCGCCGTGGGGTGTGGCTGCTTTGATTGTTTTGCTTCTTATTTTAGTGAAATTCCAGTCTGCCTTTCTTGATAGCTGGTTTTGACACTATAAACTTACACAAGATTTGGTTTGGTATTGCTACTGATATTAATTAGATTACAAGAACTTGGGTTGTGTTTATAATATATAAATATATATAAGTTAAATATAGAGTTATATTTGTATATTTGATTCATATCTATATATATATATAGAGAGAGAGAGAGGCTAATTAAGTATTAATTAAGTTGTGTAATTGGGGTTTGATAATTAACTTTGTTTGATAAATATGGTTTTTGTGAGATATTAATGAAGGTACTTGTTTTAACTTATTTTGGCTATGTGCAATTGCTCCAAATCTTGAAGCTTATTGTATATAAGATGAACTTGTTTGGGCTTAGTTGAAATTTTAATTCATACCCATGTTTGGATGCTGAGAAAAATTGAGGTAATGAGTCAAGAAATAATGTGGTTGTGATTTTTAGTACTCCAAGACAGTGTATAACTCAAGTTCATAATTTGTCTAATTTTTCTTTTCTTTGATCTCTCAAATAAAGATGAATTTAAGATTCACAACTCTTTAATTTCTTTTCTAGTGTTGATGGTTACTAATAGAGCCTTGGAAAATTAACTAAAGACCAAGCAATAAGGAAATTTCCTTTATAGAATTTCAAGCTAATGATGATGATTTCTCATTTCTTGGTTTGTTTTATTGCATTTGGGTTAATACTTTAATAGCCTTTGCTTGATTGTTTAGGACTAATTATTGTTTTAGAAGAAAAGATAATTATAATTTTCACGCACTTAGATTAGAAGGTAATGGCCATTAGTCAAGTTTGTCCCATTCTCAGAAATGATTACACCATTGAAATTGAAATTAAATAATTTCATCTTTTTTAGAAGGAAGAGGAGATCATTACCAAAGCATGACTAGCCAATATCATCATTATTGATTTTTTTTTTCTTTTTATAATGATCAAAACTCAAAAGTTTACCAAGTCATTTCATGAAAAAGACAGGTAGAAATAGAGAGAAAAAGATTAGAAGATATAGAAAAAGTCATCTTGAGTAGGTAAATTCTTTTACTTATACAAAAATTAATTTTTACATATTGTATATTCTATCCAAGCCAAAATAGCTAAACTCAACATTTTATTAAAGTAATTAATAGAGGGAGATGATAATGGCAGTGTTTAATTAAATGTGGAAGTGTGGATAGGGCATGTTGACATTGCAGAAGAGTTATTTAATTGTGAAAATAATAGCCATTTATTTAACCATCCAAACCCACCACATGCTTCGTGGTCCAATGCTAATCAAGCCTTCAACTATCAAAAGTTCTCGCAGCTGTGGACAATGACTCACTTTTTTCTTGGCCTTATCAGTTTGATTTCTTGTGTTTGTTTGTGGGCAATGATGGAGCCCTGAATTTCAAAATATAAAAATTTTTAGCTGTAAAGTTATAAAAAATTAGATATATTGTATTTTGGTCCTAATTTGTTTTAAATATATAAAATTTGATATAATTATATATATCATTTTAATATAAATTATAGTTTAAAAAATTCGTCTCTATATAAAATTTTTTTTTTGACTCCGTCACTACTTGTGAGGATATAAAACCACAATTAAAATCTTATTCTGTATAAGACAATTTATTTTGATACATCTTTGTTGTTAACATGTAAGTTTTCTTTTTCTTTTTTTAATTTAATTAATGTAATATTTCATTAAATTTAATATATATATATATATATTTATTTTGTTTGTTACTTCTTACTTGTTAAAGTGTTTTTTTTTTTTTTTTTTGTTCTCTCACAAATTCAAATGGTTTGAAACTTTTGTTTATTTGAGTTTGAAATTTTTTTGCAGTGCTTGCTTGTATATTTTCTTTCTCAATTTTTTATATTGTGTAACTTATGGTACATTTTGTAGATAAGCAATTTCTTTTTTTTTTTTTTTCATTAAATTTAACCTACATAATTTTGTAGGTAGGATATTAATATATTAATATTACCTATAAACCTTATTATTTTTAAGATATTAATATATTCATCTTGCCTATGCCTATATATATATATATATATATATATATATATATATATATAATTGAGTTTCTCTTACTAAAATTTTTAGATACTCAAAATTTATAGAGAAAAAATAATGAAAATAGATATGGATTTTTTCGGGGGTCCATTCCGATATTTAAGTTAGAATTACAGGTAAAAGCTATAGAAATTGCAGTAATAATGCAGATTAATTCAATATGCTATGTATATGTTGTGTAACGTGTCATCTATCGTGTTATATATCGTGCTTTAGAGATTGTATGAGGATAAGAATAAGAAAAGGTAATACAACTCTTCAGACAGCTGTTACAACTATTCATTATAGTTGTTCACTGTAGTTATATTAGGAGTAGAATTACTTTTGTAGATTTGATTATGGAGAAAGAGGGTATTTCCTTATAGATTTAAGTTAGGAAATATTTATTTTTATTCTCTAGACTTGCTCCTATACTTCAAACCCGAAGTCCCAATGATCAACCGTATTCTCCAGATTTTTTTTTTTTTATGTTGTTAAGTAATTTTTTATATGATATAATTTTTTTTTAAAACTAAGGTGTATTAGAACTCATTTGAGTGAGCATTTAGGAACTAACATATGAATTTTGAATCACTAGCTAAGATTATTTGGTAAATCTAACAAGTCTAACAGTTAGCAATTTAAAATTATAATTAAAACACTGAAATTTTAACAGTTATCCACTAATTATTAACCTTTAGATGCTAACAATCACAAGAAAAAGTTGAAATTTAAGTAAGGTAAAATTATATACGCATAAACATAATATAGTCTATTTGCTTGACCAAAATACAAAATAAAATTCCCAAATTACCATACCATTAACATTATTATCAACATATATATATACCAGTTTTTTTTTCCCCATTTCATGGCTAGTTTATTTGTGTTATTAATTTGACCTCCAAAGAGGTCCAAACCATTTGGAATGAAATGAAGATTGATAAGAGAGCAAAACAAGAAGCACCACCACAAAGATGGCAATACCCCAAGGAGAAGAAGAGCGTCCCGCCGACCGAGCCGAATCTGCTGGATGCGGTTGCCGGAGCCGAAAGTAAAGCATCCAATTGGTAGAGTAGCAAGCAATCAAGAAAATAAGAAGAATGGGCAACAAGAAAAGGAATAGTTGAAAATTGATTGCAGATTGGTGCATTTGGGCCTTATAGTCTGTGTACTGAGAGAGCCATAGTAAAAGAATGACAATGCCAAAAATGGTGAGCAATGATGGTGGTGGCATAGAAATTGAAGCCGCAGTTTGGCCTGCCCACCCTTGTTTCCACTCAGGACCTCTTCTTTTAGGATAGAACCACTCCATTTTTTTTTTCTCTTTTTCTGATTAAGTCACTCAAGAATGAGTTTATGCAAAGAATATGATGGGGTTGGCTTGGTTTTATATCAAGTGTTTGATTATAGAATATATGCTTTGAGTGTAGAAATCTACTCAGTGAACTTTTTGTTTTTGCTAATAAACACACTCAAAGGTTGATTCTTTAAAGAAAATGTTCTTAATGCATTTTTAAACTATTAGATATAATTGATAATTATACTACTTTCAAAAACTTCTTAAAACTAATTTTAATTTAAAATATAAAATAGAAATAGAAATAAAAATAAAAATAAAAACTATTTGGAAGTCTTTGACAAATAATTGGTGTTGTGAGGGAATTTGTGTGAGCTTCTAATGTTTAGCATAAAAACTAATGACAAAATCCAACTTATGAATTGTTTTATCCCTTCGTTCGGTATAAATAAATTTAAAATTCATCAATAAATGAGAAAATTTGATTTATATTCATAAAAAAAAAAAATTAATATTTTTATTTGTAACAAATATGAAAATAAGGAATTTCAAATGAATTTTAACAAATATTAAGTGGGGCATTATCCTGATAATCAAATCAATAGCAGCTAGACATCTAAAATATATAGACTTACAATTTTAATTTGGCAAATGCCATAGAGATGCTTTCCTTACCTGTTTGAACATGAGCAAGGACTGGAATTGTGCAGACCAGAGAAATAAAAGCATACCTGTTTACAAAATTAAATAAAAAAGGCAAAGAAATATGAGTTGAAATGCAACATTTGATCATCTTGATCCCATTGTTACAAAAAATTCTTAGGTGAATCTTGTCCACCACATAGCATATGGACTAATTTCTCCATTGTTACAAGCTGACATTATCAACTGTTGATCAACTCCTTAATGGCCAAGAAAAACTACTACTCGTAAGATAAAATTGAACAGCAGAAAAAATTACTTGTAGATATACGAACTGTTGCTGGCAGAAAATATGCATTTCAAATTGGAAAGGAAGATGTAAAGTATATTAAGAGTCTTTTACCATTCTTGGAAAATTGGGAGCATCATTAATCTCTCTGGGACCTCCTGGAGATTTTTGCAATCTTCAATGCTGAAATTCTTGAGTCTTGGCATAGCTTCTTCTTCTATGTTTAGCCATTTCAAGTTACGTAACCAAGACAGCCGAAGAACCTGGAGTTGGGGGAACCCTTCTGCATAGAAGACCATTTCTTCTCCACGGTAAGAATCATTTCCAAAGTCGAGAACAGCAAGATTTGGCAATTTTCCCAGTACTGGCATTGGGTCATGCTTCAGCTTCAAGTTATGTAACATCAAAATTGTGAGATTTGGAGGAAATTCGTTAACATCTCTTGGTAAATTCTCTAATTTTCCATCCAATTTGAGCTTGATGAGATGCTGGCAGTGAGAAAGAGGCAGCAAAGGAGGAAAGACTTGGTTTGTTTGCAGTATCAAGGATTGGAGACTTTCTATTCGGGCAATGGGTTCGAAGGAGAATGTTTGCATATCTACCATATATATTTCGCGTATCTCCAGCTCTCGAAGATTGATCAAATTCACTGTTTTGATTTTTATCCATTCATCAAATTTCACATATTTCAGAGTCTGCAAATTAGGTAAAGTCTTAACTGGTCGGAATCTATGAGTATATGCAATCAAATGCCTTAACTGATTCAGCTCACATATCCCAACTGGCAGTTTGCACATGGAGTTACCAGTAGCAACAAGAGTCTGCAGACTCCTCAAGTTGCAGATAGAAGAAGGAAACCCCACCGTGTTAATGCTTTTGAAACCAAAGTACCTTAGGTGAATCAATTTTCCAATGGCATCAGGAAGCTTCACAACTGCTCTTTTTAGGCGAGAAGGTTGGATTCTAGTGTCTTCTAGATTTAACACCCTTAGTAATATGAATCTTGAGTAAATAAATTTTAGCTGGTGTACTTTGAGTGATTCATGATCAGCCTTAAAGAATAAAAGTGACCTTAGGGGTGGATTGGAATGTTCTAATGAAACATACCTTGTGATAGCTGAATGAGTAGCTTGCCGGCGACATGAGGTAGAAGGAAAGGAAGATGAATTTATGTTCCCATTATATATATCAAGAAAACTTTGTTCTCTCGCTTTCTTGACAGCTAAATCACGTAAAAGATCATGAATCCGACATGCTTTAGTCCTCTCTAAGTTTCTTTCAACTATCTGAATCAGGCTTCTGTCAACAAGCTCCTCTAAGTATTCCTCTGCCACATCCTCCATCACTCCGTCATTGTGGGGAATGAACCCCTCTGCAATCCACAAGCGAATCAGTTTCTCTGCATCTATCACAAAATCTTCAGGAAAAAGGCCTAGATATAGAAAGCAAGCCTTCAATTGGTAAGGCAATTCATTATAACTCAAAGCTAATATCGATGAAACGTGAACCGAATCTCTTGTCAAATGCCTCCACATTTGATCCTTGACCATATGCCACTCATGTGGCTGCTTTCTTGACAACAATCCACCCAATACAATGATTGCCAGTGGCAGACCATCACACTTGCCAACCATTTCTCTTCCTAACCATTCTAGTCCTTGAGGGCAATGGCTTTTCATGCTATTGACAGAATCAGGAAATACTTTCATACAGAACAATCTCCAACTTTCCTCCCTCGTCAGAAATCGAAGATTATGAACATGACTTTTCTCATCTGCAATCATAGCTACAGCCTTATTACGTGTAGTTATAATCACTCTACTTCTATTCCCACTATCAGTAAATGCTTTTCTTAAGATTTCCCAAGCTTCTTTGTGCCACACATCATCAATCACCACCAAGTATCGTTTTTTTGCCAAGAACTTATACAGATGTCGTTCCAAATCTTCCTCATTCATCCTTTCCAGCTTCTTCAAAAGTTCTTTTGTGGACTTCTCAAAAGATTTTATAATTCTTTGAAGAAGATCTCGAGTTGTGTACTCCTGGGACACACAGATCCAGGCATAGCAATCAAATCTTCCCTTGACATCATTAGAGTTAAAAAACTTCCGTGCCAAGGTGGTTTTTCCCAAGCCCCCCATCCCCAATATTGAAATTACACAGCGCTGCCTTTCTTCCTGAAGGAGTTGCTTCATCAATAGCTTTGTGTCATCTTCAAAACCAACAACTAGTTCTTTGTCTGCGGACGAAGTAGTCCTCCTCAATTGTTTCAATCTCTCATTCAAACCACTTGTCCCTTCTCCAGTGTTGCCAATAATTTTGATGCCATAACTATCTGCACTGCGAGAGATGTCAAGAATCCTCTTCTTGAGACTTTCAATATCCTTCCCAATGTAATGAAGACTAGCCCCATTGTTGAAGATGCAAGCATACCTCTTCACAGAAGCTACAAATCCTCTTCTTTCAGCAGCCGTTTCAACGATAAAGGTGTCTACAATGTCTTCAATATCACAAGCAACATTTCTGATCTCAGAAACCCAGTTGCGCACCCTATCATCTGTGTCTACTTTTCGATCTGCATCTTTCAGGAAACACTGCATCCTTGTCAGTTCATTCTTCAGCCAGTTAACTTCATCTCTCACTCCCTGCAACAAACTTGCTTCTTGTATTAGCAAATCATGAAGTCTTTGCACCAAAAATGAAACTACAGCATCAGCCATGGTTCCACGCTCTCTGCTTCTCCTTCCACAAATCTTACTTTCTACAAATGTAGTTCTCCTCTCTGCATCATTTAATTCATTGTTACAATCCTGATCAGCCACCTCAATAATACATGCTTATCTAATAACCATGGGCCATGGTATTGACAAAATTGAAGCATTATTCACTAAAAAAATTCTAAAGCATTTTCTTCTTACTTTCCAATGAGTTGGGGTTAGGTGTTGACCATATTAAATATAAGTGAAATAAAAGTCTTTCTTGGTTCTGTTCTGCTTTATCACCATCATCCTGAGGAGAATGATATATACATAGGGACTAAATTATTATTTAATCTTTAAAATTTATTTTAAATTATAAATTTATCCTTAAATTTTGAAAAATAATTAATTAATGAAATCATCCTTCCATTATGTAGATAGGAAAAGACTAAGCTACCTCTCCTTACATTATATACTAGTGGTAGTTAATCATTGGAACTCTAAACTTCGGTTTGAAAACTCAAATTTTGCAAGAATTCAATTCAATAGAATTATTTTTTGTTAATTCTCATGTTTAGAAAGGTATAACTAATAAAATTCAATTCATTTGAGTTAAAAAAAAAAAAAAGAGAGAGTTATTTTGAAAGAAATGAAATCATGCGAAGAATTTTGCAAGAATTAAATTTATTTAATGAAATTCACTATTAAAAATCTAAAACATTCTCATTTAAATTAAAAATGGGTAAAATAAGAAAATAATTACATTATTTTTACTTTCCAATTACTCCAAACAATTGAATTTAAATCAATTCTATCACTCCAAAATTTATTATAAACACATGAGTTATAACATTAATTAAATTGAATTCTATTAATAGAATTGAATTCTTTCAAGTGAATTTTTCCAAACGTTGCCTTGAATAAATTAATTAAAACAGTCATTGAAAAAAAATGAAATGAGATATATATTCTTGAATAGAGCCTCTCATTAATTTAGATATCAATGATCAAAATCATTGATGATCAGATATTAAACAATTAATATCTAAACAATTTGGAAGAAGAAGAAAAAACCCATATATAAGAATTTAGAAAGCAATAATTCATAATAAAATCAATTAAGAAAACAAATAAGTTATAATTCAATTCGAAGAGTGTAACATAATGAAAATTGTTAAAAATTCAAAACTTAAATTTAAAAGAAAAATAATCGAGAAATAAAATGAAGGTGTGTACATACCCAATTGCAATATTTAACATTGATGTGTAATAACTAAAGCTCATCCAGGCTTCTACTGGACGATCTGAGAACACTGTATAGCGAAGGTGAAACGCCATAAGCCTTGTGGATTTGCATTTCTCGGCGACGGCTGCAATTCGGTGGTGGCCAAGGGAAGACATGAATTTCATGCTGCTTGCGAATTAGAGGCAAAACCCTGGGGATCGGATCAAGAATTGGCCTAACAAGAGTACGACGCATCCTTTCTTTAGCTCGTAATTTCCCCAAGTTGGACTGTCGGACCACCGGGATTCCGGTGGACAAGAGGCCGTGATGAAAAGTGAGCATGAGTGAGAAGGCAAGAGAAAACAGGGGTGAGGGAAGGAGAGAAGGAAAAGAAAATTTAAAGAAAATTCAAATCCAAACGGCTAAATCTGTATTTTTCTTTTTTAAGTGAAAATCTTCAAAATTTAAATGTTGATTTTTTTTTAATCATTTAAATGTTGAATTTTAAATATTGAAATTTTAAGTTTTAAAAAACAAAACTGATGAAATTTATGAATTATAAATTTATTTACAATTCATTCATAGGAAAAAGTAATTTATTTAAAATTAGTTGTGAAATTGTATTTTACACAGATTTTTAGTTATATTTTTTAAAAAATATTTTAATATATATGCGATGAATTATTATTATTATTATTTAATATTTATTAAATTGAAATATTTTCTTTGATAATTTTTAATATTAATATAAATAAAATATATGAATCATATGTATTATATATACATGGGTTAATTAATAAATAATAAAAAAAATATTACATGTATTAGTCTGTATAAATTTTTATTAAAATCTATACAACTCTTAACTTCAACTTTTATTATTCTAGATTGTCAATTTTAAATTAAAAATTTTAATTTATCATCTTAAATAAATTTTGAGACTTTGAATAATACATTATCAAACAATTTGAAATTAAAAAGTAAATAAAATTTTAATTTTAAGAGTTGTTTAGAAAATTTTTCATTATGTAATTATTTTAATTGAAATGATGTAAAATCATCTTATAAAAAAAAAAAAAAAAGAAAAATTCACGTAATTATATTTATACATGTCCTAATTAAAATTTATACAAATCAATACGTATAATATCTTTTTATTATTTTTTCAGACGGTTCATATATAATAAACTTGACCCATATATATTTTTACATTAATAGTCAAAATTATCAAAATGTAATATTTAAATGTAATAATAATAATAATAATAATAATAATAATAATAATAATAACAATAGCCCATACATTTTAAAATATTTTAAAAAATATAAATTAAATAAAAAAAATATATGATTTAATTTTGACTGCCTCCTCACTAAACAAATAATTTCACATTTAATTTAATTTTTTAAGCTTATTGTTGTTCTCCAAAGCTGGTGTTCTTTGTAAAAATAATAAGTTTATTTGCTTTTAAGCAACAAGCAACTTATTAGGAAGTGGTAGAAACTAAGAAATTTTCCCACACCATTGGACTCGCATGTAGAATAATTGTATATTGAACAAAGGAATTTACATAAAGGCAATATAATAATTTATGGTAAGGTAATATTCCTGGCAATATTATGGGAAATTTTTTATTCTGTGTTGGATTTTGCATTAATAATTTGTCTTTTTTTTTTAAAAAAAAAAATTAGTTTCCAAACTTAAGATTTTAGTTTTACAATCTTAAAAATGATTTTAGTACCATAAAATAAAAAATTTATTGATAATTTATCAAAATTTAAATGTTAAATGATACTAGACCAGTTGAATTAATAGGTCATTACCAAATCATTAGGCTCAAAAGATATCTAATTTGTAACAGAAGTAGACCTAAAATTATGAAATCATGGCAGAACCAAATATGCTTTAATCACAAATAGTTATAACCGTATAGATCATCGGGATATCCCATGATATTATATCTCCATAATCTTACTAAATTCGAGATTTTCTCCACCACTATTGATATTAGACTACTATGATAATAGGACACGTGGAATAATCCTGGCCAAATCATAATTGGGCTAACAGTTCGCACAGAATCGCCATGATCCACTACAAATCTAGCAGTTATAACTGCTCAAATCATGAGATCCCACATAATCCTCCATATCTCATGATCTCATAAAATTAGGAACCATATTTTTTCATGATGAGAATATAAAAACCCCTCTAATGGTTCATTTAGGTAGGATCTATTCTCATTTTTTACTTTTAATAGTACAACATACTCATTTTATAGTATTCCAATATACTAACTTGACAGTCGAAGTCTCCTCGCCGGAGAACTCTCCAGCTAGTCTAACCATTTTGTTTTTTGTAAGCCAACTATTGTGGACTTTTTTGGAAATTTTGGTATCATTTGGTGCAATGAGCGTGGAGCTTTGTGAGTTCTCGCCCGAACGCCCATCTCTCGCTCGGGAAAAAATGCCTTAAGAAAAGGCGAGCGATTTTTCAGGGAGTTAAGGTACGAGTTTCGGTGCTCACGATTGGAAGCGGCTATGACCTCGAAAAATTGATTTTTGATTTTTTGAAAAGGATTCGGGAGTCGTCACCCTAATTTTTTATGGGAAAAATTAATGAAAAAACTCAATTTGACTCCAATTTATTAATTTTTGATTAATTTACCCAAAGATAAAGTCACTAGTCCTCGAACCAGATTGAGCTCAGGGACTAGGTTTTTGGTTTAAAATAATCTTAATTTGGTTCTTTAGTTTAATTTGACTTGAAAATTGATTTCATGGATGACAAGTATTAATGACGATTATAAAGTGTATGATCATGGCATATTTATGAAATATATGGGAAAATAAAAGGCAAGTATTTAAACATCTATAAGTAAAGGAGAGTATTTCCTCTAGCTCTTATGGGTACTAGGAAAATCACAAGATCGCTCACCCTCACTCAAAATCCCAAACCAAATCAATCCAATAAAATATGACCGATCCTTAAATCCTTCCACCTCATCGTGGAATGAACTACGTGGGTTTTGATCCCTATTCAATGGGGTACGTTGGCAAGTTTGAAATCTAAATCCAAATCTCAATCAATCCCCTTCCCCCTTTATTTTTCCATTGTACATTGTAAATTTTAATTAATGTTATTAGTCAATTAGTTTAATTGAGATTTCCGAGCACAGGGGGTCGTTTGCGAGAGAAGGTTGCGGAGCCACGGATGGTCTATGCACATCCCTGAGCTTCGTTCGCAGACGGCCGCCATAGCACCTCACGGACACGAGAACAACGCTGGCGGCTCCGCGGGTGCACCTCGTGGACGTGCCAGCGTTGTACTAATGCGTGTCAGGAGGTCTACGCGGACAGGCGAGACCATTTGCGGGAGTCACCTCATGCATCCGCGAGGACGCCTCACGAAAGTGCTCAGGCATTCTGCGGTGCCGCGGGCTCGTCTCGCAGATGTCAGCGTGGTTGCTCAATTTTCGTGCTTGTCCATCCATCAGCTCAGTTTTTGGAATTTTTCAGGGCTTCTAGGTCAGTTTTCGGGGTATTTTGAAATCTGAAAAATTACCGGTCAGTGGCGTTGGATCCGAAATTAATTATCGAACAGTTTGTCAGTCAATTTTGAGAAAAATCTAGTCAATTTTGGAAAAATGATGTTTGGTACAGAAAGTCAGATCAAGATCAAAAAAATTGTTAGTTTGGATAGAAAAATATTCCGCTCAGCTTTGGAGAGTTTAAAAATAATTTTAAAGGTGCAAAATTGAGGGTTCACAGTTGCCCATTAATCAGAATTGTCTTGTCTGTAAGGCAATTATGATGATAGTGAACCCAGAAAAATGGATGGTACAAGGAACCAAAGTGATGCCTAGATCAATACTTGGACATGTTTGGGTGAGAGACATGGTTAAAAAGGAAGATGGCAAAAGAAACCACATGGATGTTTAGGCAATTGTTCCTAAACATTTATGGGTGGAGAATGTGACTGAGTTTGATAAATAGACGGGAGAATAGACTACAGGGATGTCTAGGTGACCGTCTCTAGGCATTTATGGGTGAAGGATTTGGATGGATTTTTGATAATAATAATAATAAAAAAAAAAGTGGAAAAAGGAACCAGAGGGATGGTTATCACCATCAGAATCGGATGAAAGATCGTTACCACGATCAGGGTCGGGTGAAAGATTGCTTAGCTTGGAAGCAAAGTCAAAATGGTACCGCGGTCATAATCGGGTGAAAAATTGTTACCACGGTCAAAATCGGGTGAAATATTGTTACCACAGTCAATGTCGGGTGAAGGAAGAGGTTTAGCTTGGAAGTATTGTCAAAATGGTATCGCGGTCAGAATTGGGTGAAAAATTATTACTATGATCAGGGTCGGGTGAAAGGTGGTTACCAACAGTCAAGATTGGGTGAAGGACAACTGTTTAGCTTGGAAGCATAGTCATAATGGTATCGCAGTCTGAATTGGGTGGATGATTGTTGATTCGCTTAAAGGAGACCAAGCTCTATGCATAGGTTAATAGTTACTCGAAAGGGGACCTTGCTCTGTGTAAAGGTTGTCAGAAATGGGGGACTTTGCTCTATGATATGATTGTCTGAAAAAGGAAGACCTTGCTTTGTGCAAAGGTTGTCAGTTGATTGAAAGACATGAGTCTTAAAGGCTATCTTGGTATTGTCTGAAGATGAGAATGTTCTTATGAACTGAGCATTTGGACCACTGAAAGGTCAATATAAACCATTGTGGCATTATGAAAGGGGTAATTGTTCTGAAAGGTGCCAGTCAGATTTGGGAAGGTATCTAATTTGAGAGGATTTCAGTCGGCTTTGTGAATATGTCATTCAGCTTTGAGAAGATACTGATCAGTTTCGAAAAGATGTCGGTCAACTTTAAGGAGGAAAGGCCATTAGCTCGGCTTATGCATGATGGTGTATGACTGCGGATGATCGCACATGCATGTATGTTTATGCATAGATGATGCATGTTCATGCATGCATGTTTTGGGATTCATGGACCTTTTGCTTAATTTGATGATGCATGTAATGGATGACTGTATGGATGTAAAAGGGTTGATTCTCAACTTA
Source organism: Vernicia montana (assembly GCA_949750685.1). Taxonomy (NCBI): domain Eukaryota; kingdom Viridiplantae; phylum Streptophyta; class Magnoliopsida; order Malpighiales; family Euphorbiaceae; genus Vernicia; species Vernicia montana. Next base: position 16,954 of record CATKHJ011155684.1, read on the forward strand.
TGTTCTGTGTATGAGTGCAATTTTTCATGTGATTCTTTGCATCCATGGAGTCGTATTTCAGCCACTACATGCATTTATGGACTAAAAAACTCGAGAAGGTGGAGAGGATTAATTTGGCCGGATACGATATTGCATCGATGGTGACTTTACAGAGAGTGCAGGTCAACTGAGATTTTCTGTAGGCTTGCTTTTGGTTTTGGGATCCGGTGGCCCGTGTTTTTTGTTTTGGTGCTGCCATGGAGGAGCTGTGCCCCATTCAAATAGTTCAACACCGTATTCAGTTGTAATCCGGAGGCAGTCCTGGTAGTGCCAGAGTTCAAAGTTGGGCAGTTTTTGGACTTTTTAGGAGTTTTTGGACCTGCACCCTAGGATGTTGCTAGCCATATGGTCATTGATGGCCGAGTGAATCTGACCGCTGTGATCGAGGAGTTTCAAGACCTGAGTGACTTTGGAGACTTGAGGAGACAGAAGCTTAAGATGAAGGCTCTGATTTTCTGTCTGATAGCTGGGTATCTATTTTTTCAGTTCTTACTTGTTGGGGTGATGCTAGAGTAGTGGGTTTGGCACTTTAGATGGGGCAGAGTTGTACTGTGGCTGAGGATGTTTTTGGCTTGAGGTTGTTTGGACAGTTAAAAGAGAGAGTGTCAGGCTATTCTGCTGAGGGACATTGATGATGACACTATAGAGGAAGGGGAAACTGTTACAAGAGAGACAAAGAGAGTGACTCGACCTTTAAGGGAGACTCGATGAGCTACTGAGGGTTCGACACTACAAGTTACATTAGTAACTGAAACTACAGTGAGGAGACAAGGTGATGTGAACCCTTAATTTTATACCCTCTGGTATACAACCACACCTTAGAGGCACCTAGGCTCAGTAAACAGACATCCGGAAGCCAAAATCATCAAAGATCGCCAAAATCTTAAAAACCAAGAATCTGAGCCTCAGGACTCAAGACCCATCCCTCAAGCCTCTGAACCATCCTCATATCATTCAAAATTGAATAACGAGCACAACACAACTGGAATCGTGTAAAACGGACATGAAACGAGCGAGAACGGGCCGAACGGGCTGAAGCGGGGCCCATGATTGCATACCGCACGTATCTATGCGGTGACCACCAGGCCATATGCGGTCATCATTTTGTAACCGCATATGGACGTGCGGTGACCGCATGACCACATGCAGTCACATGTCCGGATTCGCGATCCCACATCGAAATTCGCACCAATCCGCCTCCAATCTTCTCTCTATATATTCAGACACCCCCACCCCCAGCTCACTGAAGACAACTTAGAGCTTGCTTGATCACCCTCATGATCTCAAAGCAAGCCAAAATACTCTTTTTAGCTTGGTCTGAAAGGAACGAGCTCCCTAGTTCTAATTTTCCTTTTCTTGCTTTGCTATTGCTCTTTGCTTTGCAAAACAAGATTGGGTTATGACTTCCCGAGCTGACCCATCAAGTCAAAAGTTTTCTGTCATCCGAGGCAAGCTTCCCGCCGTTCGAAGCAAGTCGCCACCCGCCGTCTGATGCTAGTCCACCGTCGACTGAGACAAGTCTCCTCCATCCTAAGGTATTTATTTTATTTATTATTTATTTATTCATTTTTATTTTTATTTTGCTTCCTTTGTTTTATATTCTTTTTATTTTTGTCACTTTAGAAATTTCATGTTAATTAGAACCTGACTAAATTAACAACTTGATAATCAATTAAATTGGTTAATCAATTAATCAACTCACTTTTTTATCAATCAATTTGAAACATTATAAAAGTTTAAAACTAAACAAACCCCCTTCGCAAGAAAGGCGAACTACGTGGATTTTGATTCCCATTCAAAGGGATACGTAGGCATGCTTGTCTAAAGCATCAAATCCAATTAAAATAAACTTTCTTCCTCCTTCACCTTCTTCATATAGTTTAGGTTTTGTGTTTTTCTTTCATTTCTTTGCTTTATTACCTTTATTATTGGATTTAATTTAGGGAATATGTGACTCTCCTATAACCCATAAGGGCTAGAGGGAGTATCCTATAATTTGGTTTATATTGTAAATTTAATATTTTTATTGCTTTCTTTATTTATTTCTTCTACTGCTTTTATTATTTCTTTCATTGCTTTGTTTTACTTTAATTCATGCAATATTTAATTGTTCATACATTATAACTATTTATGAAATCCATTTTAAGCCATTAAGCATTAAACTTGCCAAACTAATTAAAATGAACCGAAAATCTAGTCCCCGAATCCTCTTTGGTAATCGAGAACTAGTGCACTTTTTCTATTGGATAATAATTGGAGTCAAATGATTTTTTACCTTATATTTTTCCAAATAAAAATAAATTAAGGTGGCAACTCTCAAATCAATTTTTAAAATCAACCAATCCGAACCCGAGAGTTTCATCGTGAGTTCACACCCAAATGAGCATTTCGATCCCCTCTAGCGGATCGGACCGGTGCTCGAGCGAGGCCTTATAGGTGACACTACAATGGTGGTTCAGAGGAGGGTTACTGTAACCGGTACAAAGAGGAGGACTATTGTTTCTAGGGTTCAGAAGAGGATTTCAACTGCAGCAGCAGGGACTGGTTCTCGAGCTACTACTGCACAAATGAGGATTTTCTGGGAGTAGTTATAGAGCTGCTAACACTTGGAGTAGGTTTTCTTATATGACTGTGGGAGCAGTTCTGGCTCTGCTAGTACCTCTACTGCTGCAGCTGAGAGAGCTAGGAGGAGGTGTGACCATTGAGGAGATTATGGTGGACTCTGATTTTGAAAAGAGCACAAGGGATGTGCACCCTAGGAGGAGGAGGGGTATTGGCTAGACTATGACTTCAGACATGATGACGACACCTGTTTTTGTTTTATAGTTGCTTAGGATTTGCTGCAAGTTTCTTGTTTTTGCACATGCCTGCAAGCTTATATGACTACACGATACAAGATAAGCTATAGATGATATTTGGAATAGGCTATCCTTTTTTGTGATGATGGATTGTATTTTGTAAAAATCTGATCATCATTACATGAGACATCTTTTATTTTTGCTCTAAGTTCTGCCCGAGTTGCCCTCTCAGGTTTTCAACTCGACGAGCATGCTCTAATTTCTGCCTAAGCTGCCCTTTCGGGTTTTCAACTTAACGTGCATTTTCTTTTTATTATTATTTTTTTGTTTTAGCAAAAGAATCAAGTGAATGATACATTTAGGCACAAAGTAAATGAGAATGCGATGCTTTGTCATGTGAAAATGTGCTTTGTACTATGATTTGGACCTCACCCGAGTCGAGTTGCCTACGTATCCCTTACATCATTTTTCTATCATTTTCTTTTAGGTAAAATCAGGTCCACATAGTTCTTGTTACAAATGCATTTGAAGATAGAGAAACTAACTGCAGACAATACTTTCAGATTTAGTCCAGATTGCAAGGATCGGGAATTCGTTCCCGTCCACGTCTATGAGGATGACGCCTTCGTCGGATAGAAACTTCTTGAGTACATATGGTTCAGGCCATTTTGGTCTGAACTTTTCTCTTGGGTCGTGCACAGGAGCTCGGATAACTTTTAGGGTAAGATTCCCTTCTTGCAACCCTCTGTTCTTTCACCTTCTGTTGAAGTGTCTGGCTAGCTTCTGTTGGTAACCTTGAATTTTGTACAAAGCATCCATTCTCTTTTCATCGATGGCATTCAGCTGGTCATGATATTCTATGATTCATTCTGCTTTCATTCTCTGCAACTTTTGCTTGACGTGCTTCATGTGTGTGTGGCCCAGGATCTTGTGAACCGCAACAGTCCATGAGCCCTTCGATAAATGCCTGCTTGTCATGATATGAAGATACAATGTATTTGATTTTTGGTTTTTCCTCTGTGCCATATTTAATTGATTTTTTTGCCTTTTTCATTATTTTTATTTTAATTTTCTTTTTCAGATGTCCTATTCAATGATGAATCAAAAGAAGTAGAGCAAAAAAGAAGGTTCAAACTTTTCATTGCTGATAAAAGTCCTATTATCATAGGTTAAATTGAAGGATAGGCCTGGAAGGCAAATATAGATTCAGAAAGGAAGACTCGACATATTCAAACTCAGAGAAAGATTCAACAAAAACATACTTAAAAGACTCGGACGGACTCAGGGGACTTGACTCAGACTCAGGAGACTCAGACATAGACTCATACTCATACACGGACTGAGACGACTCAAAGGACTCAGACATGGACTGAGAGGACTCAAGTACAGCAAGGTCGGCACCCTTCTCAAAGTGCCAATTATTGGGTGGAGCTTGGGATGGTTGGATGAACTTAGTGGTTTGGAAGAGGATTGGTGGTAATATTAGGTTTTGGCTTGGGGGCAATGATGTCTCTGTTGTCAATGAGATCTTGAATTTTGTGTCTCAGAACCTTACTGTGAGGCCTCGCCCGAACGCCCCTCCCCTCGCTCGTGGGAAGATTGCCTTAAGGAAAGGCGAGAGCGATTTTTAAGGGAGGTTAAGGAACGGGTTTCGGTGCTTACGATTGGAAACGGCTATCGCCTCGGAAAATTGATTTTTGATTTTGAAAAGGATTTGGGAGTCGCCACCCTAATTTATTTTTAATGGGAAAATTAAGGAAAAAACCCAATTTGACTCCAATTTTATTAATCTTTTGATTAATTTACCCAAGGATAAAATCACTAATCTTCGAACCAAGTTTGGGCTC
>CATKHJ011155758.1:0-10407 GCA_949750685.1 Vernicia montana
ATGTAATTAATTTGAGTGCTTGTTATATAGTTATAGTCTTGATTTCTGTGCTAAGCCCCATATCACCTACGGCCTACTACTTGTGGAGATTTATGCATATGCATGTATGTGTATATGCATACAAAGATGGTAAATTTGACACAACAAACCTCATAAAGTTCAATCTCATCATTAGGTGCAAAGCCAGCCATTTGATTAAGTTTTGCCAAAATTTCTATCGGCTTACCAGAACTCTTCACAAAAAGCCTACCAACATATCTGGCATCACAGAACAAATCATAATGTCAGAAAGCATAAAATAAATGCGGGCCTGGGAAGAAAGGGAGCAAGAGGCATTTTCGCACCGTAATTCTCCTTTCTCGGGATCATAATGCTTGAAGAAAAGAAGAATATCTTCTTTAGTTTTGTAAGGCGGAGCAATAGGACGTAAATCCTGGAGCATTGCACAAACTCAGTACTGAGAACAGTTATGTAAATGCCAGTACTAAAAATTTTAACGTTTGTAACATGATATTACCAGCCCAAGCTCTACTTCCAAGAACAACTTCAATTCCGCATTATAAGCTTTATTTGAGACCTCCCTCAGTTGTCCAACCTACATCACAAAATGGATATGAGTGGATTACATGATAAAATTTGTGAAGATTTTTTTAGAATTTAAAAAAAATATATAAATCTTCTATCATTTCATACTTCAATTAGCTTGTGTCGCAATTGAAGACCAAATGAGTGAAGACATTAAACTAGGATTAACAATATAACAACCCAAAACCATGTTCTTATCCAAGGAACAGAGCTGGAAACAAGCAGAAAACAAAAGGCAGCATAAAAAACTGTAATGTCTACACAGTACCCTAAACTTTATTTAACCATTTTCATGATGAGAATTGCCAATGATCAAAACAATTATGCAATTGAAACAAATACAAGTCATGCCATGTATTTATGCTTTGTACCTATCATTAACTAAATTCAAAAAGAAACAGTGGATTAGAGTAATTACTGATTGTGCTTCCTTGTGAGATGTTAGTGGTCGATGAGGACGGTATGTATGATTTTGACGCTTTGCCCACATCCAAAATCGCTGAAATTGTACTGGTATACCAAATTCTTTGGCAACCTCTTCCTGTAAATGAGCTCAATATTAGGCATGAAAATGGTAAAGACTGCATATTCAAGAAATTTGGATTTAACAATAAGCCATCAGTGAGCAGCACTGGCAGCTTCACACCAGAAAAAGGAAAAAAGAACGAACCAAGAGGAAAAAGAGAAACATCAGAAGTTTAAAGAAATAAGATGAAAATCAAAAAAGCAGGTGGTACCTTGAAAACACTAAACGGTGTCTGCTTCAGGATACGGAAATTACGGACTTTGTCATGATCTACAAGGTCAAAATATATATCCTTTCCAATCTGCTCTTTAAGGTCCTCATCTCGTGCAACCTATAGATGCAACAATCAACAGCTTCAGATATGCTTTTTATTAAAAACAGTTATTCTACTGATTACTTACAATACTATGTAACATACACAAGGAAGGGTTAAAAATAATAACCTTTATGATTGTATAAAGGTGGGCTTGCGCTTGATATCTTCTCTTGTCTTCCTTCTCTTCCTGCTTTTTCTTCAACCTAATCTGGAACTGGAAGATATTAAATGCATGAGTCTAGATCTATAGATACACAAAACCAAGAAATTGTATATGATCATACACCAAAAACTACTAGAAAAAAAACAAAGAGAAATCTCTTCTCCTCAATATTCAAGCCCAATCCGTAACCACTCTCTTATCTCCCACCAAAACCGTACAAATCTCAGAACAAATGCAGAACAAAACCAAACTGACTTACATCTAACGGTGGAGTCGTCATAGTCTTCGATGTAGAGACTAGAGAGAGATGAACACATAAAGAGGGAAACGAATTTAAAAGTGGCAAGTTCCAAGAGGTTGCTTCAACTAAGTGAGCTTGAAGAGATTAGACTGGGAGCTTATGAGAATGCAAGAATCTACAAGGAAAGAACCAAGTTTTGGCATGACAAGCACATTCATAAGCGTCAATTTGAAGAAGGGCAATAAGTTCTACTTTATAACTCTCGCCTCAAACTCTTTCCTAGAAAGCTCAAATCAAGGTGGTCAGGTCCTTTTCGCGTAGTCAAAGTCCATCCCTATGGAGCTGTTGAGATACAAAATGAGGCTTTTGAAACTTTCAAAGTTAATGGGCAGCGCCTCAAACCTTATTTCAATGGTGATATAATGGAAAAAGGAGTAGTCTACTCCTTAAAAGATGCCATGTAACCAACATCTTGAGATAGTCAAGCTAAAAACTATAAATTAAACGCTTTTGGGTGGCAACCCAAATTTCAAACTTCTTTACTTCTGTTAATTTTTTATGTTCTTTTCTTTTCTTAATTGCTTGTTTCCTTTTATTTTAGTGTTTGTGAGTTTTGTAGGAAAATTGGGGAGGCAAAGGAGAGTACTTCTTAAGCATCTCACGTGAGACAACTGAAGAAGTCAGGCTGGTGACTATAAACCAAGAGCTTCTTATAAGGCAACCCAAACTTTCTTTTTTATTTGGTTTCCTTTTGTATGTTGTTTATTTGTTTGTTAAATTTCTCTTTCATTTTCTTAACTAATCAATTAGATATGGAAGCCACTCTTGCAACACTTAAAAACAGGTTTCCAACTCTTCCCCAAGATGTACTCAGGAAAATCTACATATGCATATTGGAAAGGATGATGACATTTAGGGGTTTAGGTCTTCCTAAGCATATCTGGTGGATTATTGAAGTCAAGGTACAACTAGCAGGAGAGTTTGATGACTCTTTTGTTAAAAATTTACCAGAAATGGGAAGAAGTTCTTACTCGAAGAAGAGGAGAGCTAAAAGAATGAGAGTCTACAACAAATACGCGAGATGGAATTGTAACACACGTTGTAGAAGCATTGGATATGTGTCTATAAATCGAGAAGACAAAATTAAATTCATAAAGGATGGATTGAGTAAGGAGTCTCTGGACAATATCTTATAGACTCTTGAGACGCATCCTTGTGGACAAGTCCAACGTATTCTTTTAGATTTATGGAACTTCTTCAAAGAAGAGCAACAGTGCTACAGTCTAGGAGATCTGATGTTAAAAGACATTGTTTGCCAGTTAATAAGAAAACTGTATGGGAAGCTTATCCTCGACTCATAGAAGGCTTTCAAGCCATTACTGGACGTAAAACCAGAGGAAGATGTGAGCCACAATCAGACCTACTATTTACAATCAGGTTTATCACTAACTTTTTGTATTGTTTTTTTGCATCCCAGAGTTACTTTTTGAATTTTCTGCACAACCTCAATCTCTACATAATGATCAACTTTTGACTTTTCATTGTATTATTTTTTCGCATCCCATAGTTACTTTTTGAATTTTTTTTGCTCATTCGGGTTTGAACTCACGATGGAACCCTCGGGTTCAGATTGATTGATTTTGAAAAGTGTTTCCACCTTACTTTATTTTTATTTGGAAAAATATAAGGTAAAAACCTATTAATGACTCTAATTATATACCAAAGGAAAAGATCACTAGTCCTCGATTACCAAAGAGGATTCGGGGACTAAGTTTTCGATTCATTTTTATTAGTTTGGCAAGTTTAATACAAAATGGCTTAAAATAAATTTCATTAATAGTTACAAATGTATGAACAATTAAATATGCATGAACTATTATTAAAATAAAGTAATAACAGAATTAAATAAAGAAAGGAATGAAAACACAAAACCTAAACTATATGAAGAAGGTGAAAGAGGAGAAAAGTTTATTTCAATTGGATTTGATGCTTTAGACAAGCATGCCTACATATTCCTTTGAATGGGAATCAAAATCCATATAGTTTGCCCTTCTTGCGAAGGGAGTTTGTTTAGTCTGAGCATTTTATTATGTTTCAGATTGATTGATTAAAAGGTGGGTTGGTTAATTAGCTAACCTAATTGATTTACCAAGTTGGATTAATTATTTCAGATTTTAATTAGCTAACAACTTAGATAAAGCAATTTAATTAACTAACTAAGAAAAATAAAATAAATAAAATGAAAAGAGAAAGGAAAAGAAGCTTACCTTGCGCTTAAGCGACTTTGGGATGGCAGAGACTTGTCTTGGTCAGTGGTGGACTTGCCTTGGACAGCTTGCCACAGATGGCAGAAATCTTTGACTCGTCGGGTCCACTAGGAAAGTCACAACCCAATCTCGTTTTGCAAAGCAAGAAACAAAAGAAACTAGGGAGCTCATTCCTCAGACCAAGCTTAGGGGGATGGCTCGCTTGATGCATAGGCTAATCAATCAAGCCAAGGGATGTGTAAGCAAGTTATGAGTTTTCTTAAATGAGCTGGGGGGTCTCATTTATATAGAGGGAAGGTTGGAGGTTGAAAACAGTGTTTTTTCGATGTGGGATCGCAAAATGAGACACGTGACCGCATGCGGTCACCACATGTCCATATGCGGTCACCACATGTCCATATGTGGTCACAAAATGATGACCACATATGGCCTTTCAGTCACCGCATAGGGCTATGTGGTCACCGCAAAGGCCTATGCGGTTATGGGCCTCGCTTCAGCCTGTTCGGCCTGTTTTTGCTCGTTTCATGTCCGTTTTACATGGTTCCAGTTGCGTTGTGCTCTTTATTCAATCCCAGATGATCTAAGGATGATTTAGAGGCTTGAGGGATGGGTCCTGGGTCTTGAGGCTCAGATTCTCAGTTTTTGGGATTTTGGTGATTTTGGCGATTTTGGCTTCCGAAGGTCTGTTTACCGAGCCTAGGTGCCTAGAGGGTGCAAAATTAAGGGTTCATAGCTGCCCCCTCATTAGATTTTTCTTATCTATAAGGCGATTCTGATGATAGTGAACGTGAGGAAAGGGATGGAAAAAATGAACCAAAGAGATGTCTAAATCAGAATTTGGACATGTTTGGGTGAGAAAATGATTGAATTTGATGAAAGTGGTAAAAGGAACCATTGGGATGTTTAGGTGAGTGTTTCTAAACATTTATGGGTGAAAGTTGACTGATAAATGAAAGCGGAAAAAATGAACCAAAGGGAAGTCTAGGTCAGAAACTAGATATATCTGGTGAAGGGTGGATATGATTGACTCATTTAAGGAGATGGGTAAAGGAACCAGAGGGATGTCACTTGTTTAGACATTTCTAGGTGAAGGATGGTAAGAAAAATTAAAATGAACCATAGGGATGTCTAGGTGATCATTGCTAGACATTTATGGGTGGATTGATTGGTAAAAAAAGCTTGCTCCCGGTATCTTTGGGAGATTTAGGATGGAAGTGAAGTGATATTCCCGATCTGCTTAGGAAAAAGATCCTAAAGCTATCTTAGGATGGGTCTGATTATAAAAAAGAAACCTAATTCAGATGTAAGGTATGGATCCTAAGGCTATCTTAGGATAGGTCTGATCATAGAAGGGAAACCTAATTCAAATTTAAGGTTTGGATCCTAAAGCTGTCATAGGATAGGTCTAATTATGAAGGGAAACCTAATTCAGATTTAAGGTTTAGATCCTAAGGCTATCCTAGGATAGGTTTGATTTGAGATTGATTGGTTTGGGTGAAGGACCCTATGACTGCTTGATTCAGATGATCCGTCTTGATTCAGGAATTCGGATTGATAATCTATCTTAATTCATGGAATTCGGATTGATGATCTATCTTGATTCATGGAATTCGGATTAATGATCCGTTTTGATTTTAAGAGCTCTGATTAGCGGACCTGTTTAGTGTGAAATACATCTGACAATGCAAAGATTTTTATGATTTGAATACCTTGAACCTGTGAAGGGTCAATATAATATGAGAGTGTTGATCTTTTATGAGAGAGGGTGCCCCCATTTTGGAAGGATGATGAAAAGTGGCTTGGTTATTCGGCTTTAGGAGGAAGTCAAGGCTAGGTCAGGTTTTGGCCTTGAAGGAGGTCATTCTTGGAAGGCTAGGTCAAGTGTGGCCTGGAAGGTTATTTTGGAAGGGTAGGTCGTGCCTGGAAGGTTATCTTGGAAGGCTCAATCAGGTTTGGCCTGGAAGGTCATCTTGGAAGGCTAGCTCAGATTTTGGCCTTAGAGGAGGTCATACTTGGAAGGCTCAGTCAGGTGTAGCCTGGAAGGTTATTTTGGAAGACTAGATTGGGTTTTGGCTTTGGAGGAGGTCATGCTTGGAAGGTTTAGTCAGGTGTAGCCTATAAGGTTATCTTGGAAGACTAGGTCAGATTTTAGCCTTTGAGAGGATTAATTAGGAAGGCTCGGTTAGGTTTGATCTCAGAGAAGATTAGGTAGGAAAGGCTCGATTAGATTTGGGGAAAATTAGGTGGGAAGGCTTGGTTGGATTTGGGGAAAATTAGGTGGGAAGGTTCGGTTGGGTTTGGCCTTGGAATGTTATTTTGGGAGGCTAAGTCAAGTTTAACCTTGGAGAAGATTAGGTCGAAAAGGCACTGTTAGATTTGGCCTAGAGAAAATTAGGTAGGTTGGCTTTTGTGTGACCCATCTGTTAAGAGTCTGCCTCTGAACATGGCTTTTGGAGGTGATTTGACTAGTTGGTTTGCAAGCTTTATTTTGCTTGTCTAAAGGAATTAGACTTTTAAAGATGGTATGATTTTGCCAAGAAGGCTTAGATCTTATATGGATGGTATGATTTGCTAAAGAAGCATGAATTTGTAGGGATGGTATGATTTCCAAGGAGACTTGGACTTGGAAGGATGACATAATTTGCTAAAGAAGTATAGGATGGGCTCTGACTGGTTCAATCCCTTTTTAATTAGCTTAAGGATGATAGGCTTTGGGAGCCATGGCTCGACTTTGGATTTTCCAAAGAGATTTGGCTTCAAGGGTCATGAGTCTTGAGAGACTTGGGATTTTGGTGGGCTTGGCCCTTGGAAGATGAGATTTTTCCAAGGAGACTTAGGTTTGAAATGATGGTAGGTTTGACCTTTTTAGGGAGGTTGTATGATTTTGCTATTGTAGCATCATTTATGGAGAAGACAAGTACAACTTATCTTATTGTCTGAGACTGAAGAGACTTTTAAAGTGACAGGACTCTTGGGAAGACACTGGATTGATTTTGGACAACGAATCAGAAGACGTGCCCCTTGATTGATGATAGGAGCTATCTAGCTTTTTGAGCTAAAAGACTTTGACAGACGACTTGAAGAATATACACTTAATGAATGATAAGGGCTATTTAGTTGCTTGAGCTAAGAGACGTGATAGATGACAAGAAGGATATGCCCCTAATGAATGATAAGGGCTACTTAGCTGCTTGAGCTAAGAGACGTGAAGGATGATAGAAAGGATATGCCTCATATTGAATGATAAAGTCTACTTAGCTACTTGAGCTAAGAGACGTGATGGATGACAGGAAGGATATGCCCCTAATGAATGATAAGGGCAACGTGACTGATTGACAGGAAGGATGATATGGAAGACATGACCACAACGGATTAACAAAAGATGATTCAGAAGGTAAGCCCCTAATGAAGGATCAGCTGGAGGATGATAACTTAAGAAGATATGCATTTAATGCGAGATAAGGACATAAGAGACAAAATGATTTGACTAAGATGACTCTTTATTTTTTTTTTAGCTCTAACTTCTGCTCGAGTCACCTTTGCGGGTTTTCAACTCAACGAGCTTGCTCTAATTTCTGACTAAGCCGCCCTTTCGGGTTTTCAACTTAATGAGCTAATCAGTGAATTTTGGCATTTTAAAAATTATTCCACCATGATTTGGGCTACTGCTTTCCTTCATCTTGAGGTTGACCTTGGTCTAGACCATTCCATTGAATTCTTGGTCTAGAGAGAAACCTTGTGAGGATAACATGTCTTTTTTGAGATTGTTGCCCCTTGTTGAGGTGCTATATTTGATTACCCAAAAGTGCTATGGGTAACTTTATTGAATTGTCTTTAGCTTCGCTTGCTCCAATTGAAGAGATCACCATTTTGGTGTTCTTTATTATCTCGGCTATCCTTTAATTAGGAGCTGGTGAAGTGGTTGCTGATGCGGGCACAAGAAACACCTTAAGTTTTGATTTTTCCAAATTATGGTGGATTTCATGGTGAAATGTAAATGTTTGCCAAAATCCATTGATTTTTTATCTTTATTCTTTTTACTCAACTATGTAGGACTTGAACAAAAAGGATGAGAAAAAAGAGAAATGCAGGCATAATTTTATTATAATAGGAGACAATAGTACAAAATAGAAAAAAGAATACAAAAATGATAGACTCAGACTCGCACTCAGATTCGGATTCTAAACATGGACTCATACTCGAATTTGAACTCGGACTTGAATACAGATTTGAATTTGGACTTAGTCTTGGATTTGGATTCAATCTTAGACAAGTAAGATAAGTTGAGCTTGAACTCCTCCATAACATGCTACTAGGGCAGAGGTGAGGTGGGGTCTGGCTTCCACTTTGGTGAAGATGCATGGACCACAGTGATGGATTCATCTTGAAAGGGAAAGTGGCATGTCGGTCTTTGCCTCAAAGATCATGGGGTTTAGATTCTTCTTCACTATTTCAAATCGGCGGTGGAGAATCTAAGTTGAAATATTTCACTTCAGATGCAATCTTTAGCCTTTGAAGCAGTTACAGCCAAAGCTTTGAAGGTGGGCAAGTGGTGGTCCTTTCTGGAAAGAAGAGATTTTCTTTCTGGTAGGAAAAGGTTTCCTTTCTAATAGGAAGAGGTGATGGTCCTTTTTTGGTAGGAAAAGTGAGGGTCCTTTCTGGTAGGAGTTGCAAAAAAGTGATGGTCCTTTTTGGTAAGAAGAGGTGATGGTCCTTTTTTGGTAAGAAAAGTGAGGGTCCTTTCTGGTAGGAGTTGGAAAAAAGTGATGGTCCTTTATGGTAGGAAGAAGTGATGGTCCTTTATGGTAGGAGGAGGCAGAGATGTGGTTAGGGCAGCCATATCAAATTGGGTTGGCCATTGGTACCTTAAAGTAAAACTAGAGAAAACCCAGTGAGTGGTGGGTGGGAGTAGGGCTATACAGACTCTGAGGGAAAAGAATTCCCTATGGTGTTGTGGGTCAATCGTTTTTGGGTTTTTAAGTCTGATGGGCCAAATGTATTGGGTTTTGAGGATTTCCTAAGGTGGGATGGGCCAAGGTCTTGGGCTTGGGGTAACATGTTGGACCAAGGGTATTGAGCTTTGTAGGTCTAGGGTATATTGGGCCAAAGGTTATTGGGCTTAGGGATAATGGGTTGGTTTTGAAGTTCATGGGCCAAGGTGTTGGGCTTAAGGGTAGTATGTTGGGCTGAAGGTATTGGGTAAGGTACCTTGGATAAGGGGTAGGGTCAAGGTAATGAAGGTTAAGGGTGAGCATTAAGGGTACCCGAGTTTTGGGTTGGATAAGGGGTAATGGTGTTTAAAGTTTGTGGGGGCGAAAGTGATTGAATCGAGGTGAGAGAGTTTGACCCTTCTTCGGTTCAAGGTATGACCTAGGCTTGGGATGAATGCTTGCTTTGTACATTATGGATGCATGATATGCATGGAAAAAATATTTCATAAATATACAATTTATGCAAGGCTTTGATTATAGTACATACAACCTAAGGTCAGGTTCTAGGTTCATTACATGAAAGGGTAAGGGTGGCTAGCATAGGGTACCTGTCACACTGGAGTAGCGATATACCTAACCAAATGTGAATCAAAGAGCCTTGCGTGGGTCCAACAGTACGTGCATACTTGTAAACGTCGCGGGGTGGATGATTTCACTATCGGCAAGCAAACCTAAAGAAGGCTATCCACTCGATGTTACTTTCTATCCATTGTTTTCCTAAGAAATCTAGGTTGAAATGCAAGAAGCCTATGCAAGTGATGCATGAAAGCCATTTATACATTAAAAGTGCCAAACTTTTGTTTTAAACCAATTAGTAGTCCTCTTATTTTCTATAAAAAAGATTTCTCTCCAGCGGAGTCGCCAACTGTGAGGCCTCGCACAAGCACCGGTCCGATCCGCTAGAGGGGAATCAAAATGCTCATTCGGGTTTGAACTCACGATGGAACCCTCGAGTTCAAATTGATTGGTTTTGAAAAGTGTTTTGGGAGTCACCACCTTACTTTATTTTTATTTGAGAAAATATAAGGTAAAACCCTATTAATGACTCCAATTATATCCCAAAGGAAAAGATCACTAGTCCTCGATTACCAAAAAGGATTCGGGGACTAGGTTTTCGGTTCATTTTTATTAGTTTGGCAAGTTTAATACAAAATGGCTGAAAATAAATTTCATAAACAGTTACAAATGTATGAACAATTAAATATGCATGAACTATGATTAAAATAAAGTAATAAAAGAATTAAATAAAGAAAGCAATGAAAACACAAAACCTAAACTATGTGAAGAAAGTGAAAGAGGAGGAAAGTTTATTTCAATT
>CATKHJ011155785.1:0-32253 GCA_949750685.1 Vernicia montana
AAATTATTACTTTATTATTATGATATATGATATATATTGATATATAATTATAATTTTGAATATCTACTTTTTCAATAAATTAATTAGTTTTGATATTTAATTTAATTTAATTTTTAAAATAATTAATAATTTGTTTAATAAAGAGCTATATGATATATATTTAAACAAATTATATATCTTATGGTAAAGTAATAATTTATATTATTTCAAAATAGATTGATAATTTATTTTTTAAATTATATGTTATTATTATTTAATATTATTAAGGTTGAACTCAATTTTATAATAAAATTGAATTCAACGTTAATAAGGGTGAATTTAACCATAATAAAATTGAATTCAACTTTATTATGGTTGAACTTAACATTAATAAAATTGAGTTCTCTTTTAATAATAAATATAATATATTCGGTTCAGTTCGAATCTCGGAACGGTACACATTAAACCCTCGTACCGTACCATAACACTATAATCAATTCAATTCGGATCTGAAATTTTTTCGGGAATCGAAAATTTTCATTAATGGTATTTTTTCTGTTCGGGGTTTCGAATATGATCGGTATAC
Organism: Vernicia montana; assembly: GCA_949750685.1. Classification (NCBI taxonomy): domain Eukaryota; kingdom Viridiplantae; phylum Streptophyta; class Magnoliopsida; order Malpighiales; family Euphorbiaceae; genus Vernicia; species Vernicia montana. Next base: position 566 of record CATKHJ011155785.1, read on the forward strand.
CTGCGTCCCGTGCATACACCGACTCTCCTTTGTGAGGAATTGGATCCCATTATTTTATCTTTTTTACCTTTAAAAATCTATGACTCCTACATATTTCAAACTTCAAAGGCAAGAGTTACCAAAAGGAAAAAAAAAAGTTATTACAAAGTAAATATCTATTTATACTATATATAAAAGTGGGAAAGAGGAAACATTTGAACGAAAAAAAAAAAAAAAAAAAAAGACAATGATTTAAACTAATATTTTTTTAAAAAAATTAATTATATTTGAACAGATAAAAAATTGCATGATCTAAAATAATATTTATAAGAAAATCTAATTTTTTAACCTTAAATATTTTACTCTACTTGATACTTTTCAGATAATACTAATCATTATTTGATAAATACTAATTATCAATACAAATAAATATTAATTTTATCTAGAAAATAATTAGATAAATACATATATATAATAATTTAGATATATAAATTTGCCTAAATATAATAACTCATAATTATATATATATATATATATATATATATATATATATATATATATATATATATATAATCCAAGAGTGTGTAAATCAACTAGTAATGGGTTGTTCTACTTTAATCAGAGATTTTGAGTTCGAGATATAGGTATACAGCTATTTTAAAATTCTTAAAAGAAAATTTTATCATCATTGTGATTCCACTCGAATTGAATTCAAATTAATCAGAGTCACCGTTCATCGGGTACCTGTAACACAATACCATTAAATTTAATTTTTTGAAGTATTGGAGAATGGAGGACTCCAACTTAGGTCCATACAGTTATTAATGGAGTTGTGCATGATGAAATTAGATAAATTTCGAAAAAGAAGGTGATAAGTTAGGGGAAAAAGCCCAGAGGAAGTAATTGTCCTACTTGAATTAAAAAAAAAAAAAAAAAAAAAAAAAAAAAAAAAAAAAAAAAAAGTGGCCCACAGAAAAAATGGAATACTCAAAGTATATAAGGCCTCCAAAAGTTGAGTAATGGATTTACCTCAAAATGTTTGAAAGGAAGATATTATATGGTGAGTGGGTCCTGCCCACACAATGAATCTTTGGCTTTTAAACAGAATATTATTGCTAGGTATAATTTCTTTGAGTTTTGAAAGGTTATTGACAGTCTTTGAGTTCTCTCTCCTTATAGTATAGCTCAATATGTATGTATTTTTTGCCCTTTTTCAGGACCACATGACATATTATCATAATTAAATGTCAGAGAACAGGGATTCTTCATTTTTTTTTTTTTTTTTTTTTTTTTTTTTTTAAGTTCGATTGCTATTGCTAAGATTTGGAAAATAGAAAAACAATGAAAAGGTTGGATTCACAAAAAAGACAAAGAAAAAGTTTCAGATTACCTTTTGGTCGACAAGCACAATTAAGTTAATATAGAAAGCATTTTTTTTTTTTTCTTATTCGTATATTAAAGTTTTGAATTTTATTTTGATTCAATTTTCATAATTTAGCTTGGGATGATGAATTGAACGATTGGCCAAAAAATTCCTTTATTTTTCAAATTTGACTATATGTATATATATATATTAAACACAAATCTCAATCTTAATGTATTTTACAACAGAAAACATGTTTATTTATAGATAATAGGTTGACAAACTAAATTATCATAATAACCTTAATATATATAAAAAAAAAATATATATATTATTTAGTTTCTGAGATTTGATTTAATTAATTAATTCGTTTATATTTTTTGATAAATTAATTAATTAGTTCTTCAGTTTTGATTACGTCATATTATTAATCATTCCGTCTATTCTTTGTATTTTTTTTATTAAATTTATAAAAAATAATTAAAATTTCTTTGTATATATAATAAATATAAATATAATTTTATTATTTCAAAATATAAATAAAAAATTCAAGTGAAAGAATTGCATTTAATAGTTTAGGACACTCAGATTAGACTTGTGCAAGTTTTTTAAAGAAAAAAATGGACTTTATTTTAATTTTATTAAAAAGATGCTATGACTTTTTATGTTAATGTGGCATTGTGGTCCATCATGTCCAATTTGAACATGAAATTAAATAATGGTAATAGGAAAATAAATTGAGGTTAAGAAAAGGTATACCATCAATTGTCAGTTTTGATTGCAATTCAGTGCATGAATTGTCAGCTACTCACTTTCAATCAAAATGATTTGTTTTTAATAATATCTTTTTCTTTTTTTTTCTTCCCAAAGTTTTTAATAATATCTCATGTTTGGTTAAAGGAATCGCTTAATTATTGACTGTTACATCAACAATTTGAAAAGCTAAATCTTATCTATTAATATCGAGAAATTTTTAAATTAACTTAATTTATCAATTAATTTAATAAAAATAAAATATATTTATTATCATTAATTAATATATTTTTTATTGATTTAATCTATTAATAAAATGATAAACTGAAACTATTTAAAAAATTTTCATTAATATCAGGATTTTCATAAATTTTATCACATTTCAGTTGAAAATTCAAATGGCAAATATTAACTCTCAACTGCTCATTTAAACGAACTCAAAGACTAGAAACCTATCACGAGCAAGTTCGAATACATACATCCGTTCAGCATATATATTTAAAAATTATCTCCTAATGCTAGCCCATAAAGTATTAACATACTTGCCATTAAAAGTACCACATACTGAACTTGGCAGACTTTGATTAATGGTAGGAAAAAAAAAATAAAAAAAAGGATTGTCATCATACAAATAATGTACATTAATCCGCAGCTATTGTTAAGATATACATAGTATATGCAGCATGATTCTCCAGCCATAAATTCAATGGGAGAGTTCTACTTGGAAGAATTCAAATTCAATAACAGGTGGAATTACAAATAGAAGAAAGCTATGCACCAAATTGCAGAAGAATTCTTTTCAATACCATGCTGAAAGGAATAATCTCTGCATGCTGATAAGCTAACTAGAAAACAAATCCTTGCTTGTTCATATACTATTGGTGGAGCGTGAAGAACGACTACTGCCTCTTAGACTAAGATCTTTCTTCAACATGGCCTCCAGATTCTGAAAGCATGTTAATGGTCTAACCTGTACAGGTTACAATGCCCAGAGAGAAAATGCATCAGTTTAAAAGGGAACAAAGCAAACCAGCACTCGGTACTGTCATACAAAAACATGTTTGAATACGAGTTGACCATGTATTGTCTCATTGAAAGGTTGTGTTATTAAGCAATTCCCAAGGTAGCAGGGGGAGAGAAAAAAGGACTAAAGTTGAACATAAGAGATGGTATTACACATTAAGCTATAATGTCAACATGGAAGACAGAGAGAGACCTTCCAGCGCCGCTTATGACCAATACTGTTATTAATTGACTCCAGCCTCATTATGATTCGCCTGAAAGTTGGTCGCTTCGCTGGATTCTCATTCCAACATTCCTGAATCAACCTGTGAACATGAGACTAGTTAAAGGTGATACTACCCCAAAATCAATGTCAATTTGAGAGATCAACCAAGATTTAATGAGATTGGAAAACCACAAAAGCAATTTAATTTTCTGATATAAGATCAACTACAACTCAAAGCATGTGGGAAAATGCAAGATTTAAAAAATTAGAGGATTTTAACACTCGCCTAAAATCAAGATTAGAATTGTTAAACTAAGATTGATGTCAGATTTCTTCTTTTTCCTTATTTGAACCGTCCAACAGGTTAAAAAGCAGACAGCTAACCCATTATAAAAGAGAACACTAATTATTCACTTGGCAACTAAACATGTTTTAATTTAATCATTGTTGATTCAACTTTCCGCTTTTGCTGTCAAAATGGCATTAAACAAAGATCCAATCTAAGGTGGTTAAAAGAGCACATTGTTTGGATGTTGCTACATCCAAGGACCTGCCATATGCTTGCCGCTGCCAAGAGTAATTTCAAGCTAACTATTCATAACATAGCTGTTGCTTAAAGTTATTTAGAGGATAGCTGACATCAAATGCACATAGATCACGAGTAACAAGCTTTTACCACTTTCAAGTAAAAATAATGATGATCAAAAACGATAAAGAGAGAGAGAGAGAGAGAACTGAAAATCCCAAACAAAATAAACTACCAAGATGGGCAGAGGACATACTCTTTAAGTCCATGTCCATAGTGCTTTGTTGGAGCTCTAAAAGGTGGACGCTCTTTTGCGGCATATGAGTTTGTAACTTCTTGTTCTTGCTTTGTGGAAAATGGTGGGCAGCCTTCAATCATCTGACATATAGTATATTACAAATATCACTCAACAGTCATGGGATGAAAAACTATGAATCTCTGTGAGGCTATAAAATCTTAACATGTCCCACGCACATGCTTTCCTAAATTGTTCTTAGGTATATGATATTTTGCTATCCTGTGTCAACAAATTCTAAGCAATAGCTCTTTACATAGCTAACTACTTATTCTTGGTAATGAAGAATGAAAAACCTTTACCTCCTGTAAAATTAAAGCAAAGGAAAAGACATCCACTTTGGTATCGTATTCTTCATTTTTGAAAACCTCCGGGGCCACATATCGACCTGTCAATGAGAATCAAATCAAATTTGTTATATTCATTGCCTAGATGCCAGAAATCGTGGAAAAAGTCAACCAATTGTGCAACTCCTAAAATAAGCAGCACTCACAAGAAGTATCTAGACAAGTTAGAGGCTTGTCTTCTTTAACTGTAAGCAACTTACTAACTCCAAAATCTGCAACTTTGAGATGTCCAGAATCATCCCGCAATATATTTCTGTTACCTCGCTCGTAAACAACATAAAAATGCTCTGACAATTTCAGAAAATTGAGAAAGCCAATGAATTTTTACTGAAACTCAATTATAGTCTCAGTATATATACAAGCACAGATCAGATAAAACAAATCACAATTGAACAAGAAACTTACGAAGGCTCAAGATCACGGTGAATTATTGGTGGTTTATTCTCATGTAAGTAATTCAACCCCCTGCAGAAAAAACTCCAGACATGTAAATGTTCAGGTTCATGAAACTCGAGCAACCAACACAAGAAAAAAATGTTCAGGTTCATGAACTGAATCATGGTCAATCATAATTATGTCTTTTCTCCTGCACATTGCGTTTTGCATAAAAAATCTCAACTACTATGTAAGACCTATCAAGTACATTGCTAGTGTCCATCAACTGAATCACACACACAGTCAACAAAGATTTCTGTCATCTTGTAGGTTGGGTTTTGCAATAAACCACCAATAAGATCCACACAAGAACTTCAAACTTGAATTTAGTATCAGCATATATTTTCCCCAACATTTAGATGAAATACATTCAAGATCCAAGTTTCAAAAGGAAAAGAAGGGGGGTAAAAGTAATTGGACTCCTAGAAAATTTCTTAGAATTCATTAAGAAATGGAACATCACAGACCATCATTTTTTTTTTTTTTTTATCTTAATTGATTTAATAGCCTAATGCTGCAGACATAAAAAAAAAAAAAGACCCAATGCTGAAACAAAGAATAACGACAAAAACTGACCTTGCAATATCAAGTGCGAACCTCACAGCTGTTGCTGATCTTAATGCTCCTTTTCTTTTCAAGAAAGCACCAAGATCTCCCTGTAACATTAATAGAGAAACATAGATTTTTCAATACTGAAATTTACTTGACGAACTTCAGCTTCTAAAAGTATTCTCATCCCCAAAGATCATGTGGGTACAAATAATATAAAGAATAATGCAAAAGCTATAGTTCCACCACTATGACTTGACAGAAATTAATCTCGTCATTTATCAAGAAAAAGAACATATTGTGACCATAATTTTTCAAGCAGAATTTTATTAGTATCCTTTTGTTGCAAAGAAAATGAAGTAATAAGCTTTATATGACAAAGGATTTAGATCTTTTCAGAAAGACAGACAGACAGACAGACAGTGCTTTTGATTATATTGAAGAATCATGTTCCAAGCTCCATGTTATATGATCTCTAAAACTTGTAATTCAGGCTACAATAGAAACCTTACAGACATCCTTTCTTACAAAGTTAATCAGAGTAAGAAATTATTTATCAGACAGGATACAGATATGTTTTTAAAAGACAGACAGTTATTGCATTTAGTTACATTTAGGAATCATATTCATCCAGGCCAAAAAAGACAACGAACAATTTTAATTGATAGGAAAACTTTTCAGAAGATCAGAACTATCATCAAGACATCAACTAATAAAGGTTAGAAAGGAAAAATGAAACCAACAAAACCACATTAATACGAATTGAAGTGATAACCAACCACATAAAAAAAAAAAAAAAAAAAAAAAAAAGAAGAAGCATTATATGCTAATAGTTTATCCCTGGCAACATCATAGCTACAACAAACAGCAATAGTGAGTCAAGAAATGGAGAAAAAACCTTGGGTAGATATTCTGTCACAATCATCATAGGACTACTTTGAGTAACAGCACCCAAAAATTGGACCACATTTGGATGTCGTATCTTCTGAAGCAATGCAAGCTCATCTCGGAATGCTCTCCTGGAAAAAGTTAACCATCAATTAAGCAAAAGAAAAAAAACTGGAGTAAAAACAGTAGTCTGTATATAACTTACACTTTATCCTCGTCAGAAATCACATCCTCCCCAAGCCTTTTAACAGCAACTTGAATTCCACGCCATGATGCTATACGAAAGGTTCCCTGCAACATAGTTGATGCATTTCACTTGAAAATGAAACATGGGCAACCAACATGACAAGAAAATATGAAACCATGCGCCACCCCCCCCATTTCATCATGTTACTTGGAGGGAAGGAGACAGACGGTAAAACAGAATCTAACAACCGAAACCATCTGCTCATTCAACAGAGATGATTTTGGGTGGTGGGTGGGCGCGGGTAGCATCTAGCGTTTAATGGAATTCATAGTGAACAATACAAAACAGGACAAACAAGAAAACTAGGTCCAAAGCTTGAATTTGTGAAGCAACATAATGAGGCTTGAAGATTTTTATATTCAATCTCTGCTTTCACCACCAGTTTAAGTTCACTTGACAAGTAGCATGCCGGAGCTGCTTTACACTTTAATACCTCTCTACAATTTAAAACCCTTTTTTTTAATCTGCTATGAATTTAGCACTCCATTGCTCAAATTTGACCTTGATTTTATTGTGCTTTTTGTTAAATCAACAAACTCTAATCCCTCAATCTCCCAATTACCCATCTGCAAGGAGTCATTGTAACACCTAATTTTCAAGAATCCTTTTTCTATAAAGAACTTTCAACTCTTAAAGAATACAAAATAGGCCCAGTGGTGGCCGCTACCCTATTCATCCAAGCAGGGTATCTACATGCTGAATTCCTCAGCTTGAAGATGAGACAGCAGGGCGGGTGCAGTTAATTTTAGCAATGTTAACATTTTGCAACTACAAACTTATTAAAAAGGCATCAAATGCGTAGAACATGAATGTAAGAAGCATGAAAATGATAGTTCTGAGTGGCCTGTGAACAAGTTAATAAAAGACAAACAAAAGCTCTAACAAAAGATAGACAGAAAATAATTACCTTAGTTATTTCTACACTGTTAGTAAAATCAAACTCGTCAGGATTAATTTCATATTCTGGGACTTCACGGGCATGATTGACATGCATGGGAGCCATCTGAGCAAAGAAACCAAGGCACAGAATGAACACATATACAATAAAGGTCAGCAAATATACTGACATATGACATGTTACCAACCAAAATGCAAGACGTACCAGAGGCTTTGCACCACGCTTCTCCAAGAGTTTGATCACGTCATGGTTTTTATAGCAGATAGCATCTGCAAGAGGCTGTTTATACAAACATTAGACTGTTATCAAAATAAAGAACCACAATGTTTTCCATAATTCCATGCAAGTTGAACTGATAATGTCACATTTTATGTTTGTGCAAGTGAGAGTGACAGAGAGAGCCAGAGAGATTTCCTCAAAACAGAGTTGACCCAAAAAATTCTTCTCAAAACTGCTTCATTTCTTTCCCTCTTTTCTGGGTTTTAAAAAACTATTTCGATTTGAAAACAAACAAATACTGTTCTTTCTCCAAGAAATTATAAAAAGCAGCACGAGTACCAAAATAGACAAGTTTATTTATAGGCCATCATCAACCTCAATACCTCAATCCACAACAACTTTAACTACTACCATAATCTATCGTGCAAAGAGCAAACTTGTAAGTTGCGAGTTCTTACCGTACTCCCCCATCGATCTTTGGGGTCAATATTGGCCCCTTTATCCAGCAACAGAGCAACCACGTCCGGGAAGCCTTGGCAAGCAGCAATATGAAGCGCAGTCCGGTCATCGATATCCCGAAAATTAACATCAATGCCCGAATCCAAGAGCTCACGAATCCCATCCAAATTGCCCTCACTTGCCGAGTACATTAGCCGCAAACCGAGATTGATATCTTCTAATTCTTCCTGTTCGGTACCCGATCCCTCCCCGTGCCGTTCTGGTGCTAAAGATGATTGCTTCCCTAAGGTGAATCTCACTGAGCTTTTCCCATCCATTTCAGAGAAATACCTCAAGAAAATTTGAATTCTGCTTTCTTGGTTTTTCAGAACTGATATAAAGCTTCAATCCCAATACACAATCACAATCTAACAAAACCCAAAACCCTGAATTCTTTTTCTTTTTTACTATTATTATTAAACTTTTTTGTCCTCTAGTATAATCACTAATCAAGGAAGATTCTTGATCTTGAAACGTCTCAATCAAGAATCAAGAATATGCAGCTAAACGGAAAGCTGAAGCTAAACCCTAATCAGAGATTAATAGGAAAAAAAAATGTATTCGACCTGAAATTTAGAAAGCTGAAGAAGAAAAATTTAGGAAAGACGACTTCTCTTTCAGTTGAAAGTTGTAGGGACTAGTTTAAAGTTCAAAACTTTAGAACTGAAAAAAATTGAATTCAGAATCAACAAACCCTCAAGTTTTGGATCTGAATAAAGATTTTATATCCAAAGATAATGGAAAGAACTGTGTTTGTGTTGTGCTCCAACTCTCAAGCTTCTCAGTGGCTATTGGGTAATGGCCAATTGGCCATGACAGAACGTTGAAATTTTGGCTGGCGGCACGTAATTCACGCGTTCAAGAAGTGCGTGAGAAAAGAAATTTGGACTAACGAGGGTAGGCGCAAAGTAAGTGGTTGTTGACTAACGTGCGCAGGAGCCTTAAACGGCACCACCTGCGGTGAGGTAGGGAGTAGGGAGAGGGGTTTTGTAGAGCGATGGCAAAAGCATACTTTTAAAACGGCATCTGGTCGAGATGTAAAACATGTGACTGAGTAGGTTTTTTTTTTTGGTCTGTGACTATGAGTTGGCAAAGATAAAGATAAAGGAGGCTATATATATATATATTTTAATGTTTTGAAATTATCTTTATTTTATGATAAAAAATACTAATAATTATTTTTTTCAAAAATAAATTTTAATTATAACTTATGATAAAAAAAAAATAATTATAACTTTATTATCTCAAATGATAGATTAAAATTTTTAAATTTGTTATCGTATAAAATTATTTTATTTAATGTAATAATTTTGTATAACATAATATACAAAATTCAGTCAAATATAAATTACATAATAATAATATATAATATCATCATTAAATTAATAGTATGGTGTTCGAATATCTATTAAAAAAATTAAGAATTTTAATTTTAATGGTTTCATTTTTTTAAAAAAACTATATGTAGAGAAATGTTTAATTTAATTATATAATTACAAAAGATTATTGAGCATGACTTATATTTATTTGGATTAATATAATAGATCAGGGACGGCTCAAGGTTTTGAAGGGTTTCAAACTGAGTAATAACTCCGAATAAAACTAAAAATAAAAAAATATAATAGCAAAAATGTAGTTAATTAGGAAAAGTTAAAAAAATTAATTATAATGTAGTTATTGTTAGTATTAGTTTCTAGGTTACTAATGTTTTTTATTTTATATTTCAATTTTGTAAATTAATTTTTAGGATATTTCTATTTTATAAATTTTTTATTAAGTTATATATTTAAAATTTTAGACTATTCTCTATTTTATTTTATAAAAATACTTCATATTTCTATACTATATATATATAGAAAAAAATTTCATATATATATATATATATATATATATATATATATAATTGAAAGCTTTTATAATTAAATATCTGAGACGGTTGTTTTAATTACTTTACCTGCTGAGCCGCCTCTAAAATAGACCAACGTAATGTCGGATTTATCATATTATGAGAATATGTAAGTAAATTCAATTGCTATATATATATAATTGAAAGCTTTTATAATTAAAGGTCTGAGACGGTTGTTTTAATTACTTTACCTGCTGAGCCGCCTCTAAAATAGACCAACGTAATGTCGGATTTATCATATTATGAGAATATGTAAGTAAATTCAATTTTATATTATTAGCAATTTGCACACGGATGATATCCGCCTAAGCAATGGATAAGCTGCACACGCTAAGTCAATTATTGTATATACAATTTTTTTTTTTTTTTTTCTATTTACAAATAAATATTCTTTTATTTAAAAAAAAAAAAAAATTGTACTCCATATTTGGTAATGAATCCTTCAATAAGACAATGCAATGGCCTAAGTTTGGACATTAAATAAGTCTTAAAATTTAAGCAAGTGGTTCACAAATTATTGACTACTTGTGAACTCAAAACAAAGTAAACCTTTTTCATTCAATGCACCGTAACACAAATGGCCATTGTTTCAGTAGCTGTAGAAAGAATCTTTGAAGAAGATTATTTGAATATTCCTTTTAAATTTGGAGGAATTATTATCTTATAATAAAAATAATAATAATAATAATAATAATAAAAGCAAGAAGCACCAAGAAATATGAAAATAAATGATAGTATTTAAGAGTTAGTTCAGTTAATAAATGTATTTACTTACATCTAATTAATCATAAATGAAATTTTGTGAAAAATGTTAAAAATGAAAGATTACTCTACTTTATAATGTTATTTCGATCCATTAGGTTTTTTGAAAATAATAATAATAATAATAATTACAAATAATTTTTTTTAATTTATAAATCTCTTAATTTTCATGTGAATAAATATGCTATTAATCAAATATGAAAAGTTAATTTAATACTATAAATGAAAATTAATCAATTCCTAATACACTAAAATGAATTATAGATGAGGTTTTGACTTTATAAAAGATTGGCATCAGCAAAATTGTTATGGCCTTAAATTAGACCAAGTAAACATAGGCTATTTCAATTTTCAACTCATGGAGGATAAGATCACATGTTAAAATTAAACTTCAACATATTCGTAATACTTTTAAGGCCATCTAGCAGGGACAAGGCTGGCCTAGCTGCCTCTGTTTTGGCGACCTTTTCCATTATCCCTTTATGAGGGTCAGAAGAATGGATAAAGAAATGAAATTAGAAAAGCACGTTGGGTCGTTAGATATGTGTCCAATTCTAGCGAGGCTGCGAGCCAATGAATAAGCAAATCTGACTTCACATTTGGGTTTGGGACCATTGGGGTCAATGTTGGCCTCCATTTCCTCCCATATTCGCTATCAATAATGGGATCACAGTTTTTTTTTAGGTAACACCTAGGTTATAGATGAAGCCTAGGGTCCAGATCTGTTTTGCCAATGAGTCCTACAAATCAAACTTCTAAACAATTTTAACATTTTCTAATTTTCCAAATTCAAACTTGGGTTACAGGGCTAAAATTTTGTTCATGAATCAAGCTGCAGACCTTAATATATGAAAGAAATTGTGGGCCTCAAAGTTGAATCTTCGCAAAATTTGAAATTTTACCAAGTCTAAACCCAACCCTAACCCTAACCCTAACCCATGAATAGGTCCATAAGATTCCTAACCATAACATGTGTTTCATTTAGGTTTTAGTTTGTTGAATAACTATTTTTAGTTTGCATATTTGTATACTTTATATTCCAAAAATTTACAGAATATCTATTTTACATAATTATCATTACACATTATAAAATTAAATTGATATTATACTACTCTTATCTAAATTTAAAAGTTGAACCAAAGTTAACAGTAACTATTATATTCTGTGAACTACCATGAACCAAACAAAACCTTAAGGCTGTTCCTCATTTCATATTGTCAAAGCAAGCAAGATTCTGATCAGAGAATTCCTTTGTGTAGATTAAATTGCAATCCTCTGCAAGCATATTTTATAATAATAATCTTTAATTATTACTGGCATACTGTAAAATATAAACATAACAGTACACCACATATGGTGGTGGCATCATTGCCTCTCCAACCAGAGTAATAAAGAGACAGATTAACCACAGTGCCACACGGTCAATGCATCGCAACTAGATGAGGAGATCACCTGGTAGGTTTTATTGCAATTTGGAAGCAGTAAGAAAGAAGAGGAATTAGTTGGGGTTGAGGGTGCATTCTGCAATCTTCACCCATGATTTCAAGGTGCTGTCCTCAGTGTCTGTTTTCCACAGTGCAAGACTGCTTATCTGGAAACTCAGGCCGTGAATGCTTTCATCAAGAATATTAGCCATTTCTTGAGCCTTTTTCTTCTCATCATCTGTTAAATCTCCATATAGGAGACTGAGATGAGGCATGTAGGCTGCAACAGTATGCAAGTTATGCATTGCTAAAACTTTGAGAATAAAAATGAAAGAGAATACCTCTAAGTTCTCAGACAAATTAAAATGAAAACGTTTCCAATTGGTACTGTTAACTGCAACAAGTTTTCCTCGTCCTTGCATGCATGTGTTCAATTTAAATGTTCAGAAAAGAAAATAAACAAAGGTCTATTGCAATAAGCCAAATGAAAAGCAAATTTTGATTATTAAAGGGGAAAGATTGTTTCCTGTCATCAGAACTTCTGCCCCATTTTTACATAACTGAAAGAGCAACATTACCAATTAACCAATTGCTAAACAATTTCAAGGATCCTAAAGAAATTAAACATCCTCTTGAATTTATCTTGAATCAGAATCTACTGGCTCAGCTTCATCCTAATTTTGCTGAGTGAAAAACCCCAATATATAACAGAACCCTTGTAGGGGTTCATGGCACACTACTAAATAGCTAAACTTAAGAATTATGAGTTTCAAGTAATTATATTTCTTATATTTCAGCAACTACATCTCATTTGCATCAGGTGCAAAAGGAAATCAATAGTTAGAACAGACAGAAAAACAGAGTTGCCCATTCAACAAATTCCCAACAGTTTCACCATTACAAAACTTCCGATATATAATGGCCTCCATTCCATACCTTCCACCAATGCTCCTTATACATTTGGAAGTTCCATATCAATCTAAGTATGCAGAGGGTCATTTGATTGACTAATACTACGAACGATTTTACACTTACTGAGAAATTTCAAAGCTTTACAGCCCCTCTATCAAGCTCTGATAATTAACACAACAAACTCCACAGTTTCTCTAATCACAATAACTAAGAGACTTCACAGATTACAAGTTGATGGTTCCTAAGCTAAATTCAAAAGAATATTCGAAAAATTCAATGTCAGTGAATAAGTTGCTATGAAAGGAGCCACAAACAATTTTGAACAGAAAACAGAGAAGATAAAAAACTTTGAAAAAAAAAGGAAACAGTCTATACAACTTACGAGTAGAACTCTTGTACCCAAATTGATCAGTGCTGTGGTTACTAGCTCCCACTACCTGAAACAACACCAAAACCACTCGAATTTTAACATTTTGGGCATTCAAGTTTCTTCATCAAATTAGTACCTACAAAAACAAAAAAAAAAAAAATTACAAAATTAAGAATGACCTCCGGGGTTGGATGGAGGAGCAAATAAACGCACTGATAAAAGAAAGTTCCGGTGGCAACCCGATCAACGGTGGCAGTAAAAGCTTTGACCCCATCACAAGCGGATCGGAACTTGTCTAACGCATCTTGCTCCGTTAAACTAATAGCCCCAACAACAGTAACATGGGGCTCAAATTGGGGACCGCCGAACTCCGATCTTAGACCGTTCATCAATTTTTTCAGCCTCTCGACCACGTCTTCCGGTGGAACCGCCCACACCGAATAAACGTGCTTTTGGGCGATATCAGGTGCTGTTTCTTGGGGGATTTCCATGAGGATAGAGCACAGAGAGAGATTATAGATTAAAAATTGAGATCTGGGGAAATCAATCACATGCAAAAGTACATTCTGATTCCTTATTGCTGAAGTGAAGTTTTTTTTTTTTTTTTTTGCCAAATGCTGAAGTGAAGTATGAAGTAGGAATTAGTAGAGCATATTAAATGAGATAAAAACACGTATAATAAAAATTTATTTTAATAAATAGTGGAATTAAAATTGAGTAAGTTATTTTAGGGTATAAATTATTGGATCAAAGCAAACGTTATTAGTAATTTTTTAATTAATTAAATTATTTTTATAATTATTAATATTATTGACTTACCTTTTATATTTTTATTAATTTAATTATATTCTTTTTTTATATTAATTTTTTATGTAAATTTAAATAATATATTTATTTTTATAAACATATAATAATTAAAATATAATATTTATTAATTTCATCATATTAATTAATAATAAATTATTAAAATTAGGTTAAATTAAAAATTAAAATTAAGTATTAAATAACTTTTCAAATTTCAAATTTTCACTTTTTTTCTTAAAAAAATTACTACGTTATTTTTTTCTATATTTTTTTTACTTATATTTATTAAAAAATATTTAAAATGTCTATTTATTTTGTGAACTATATATTTTTTTTATTCTGAAAAAAGAAATAGTTAATATTATGATAATTTTTATAATCATTTAAAAAACTATGTATTTAACTATTTTTATATAGTTAAATAGTTTTAAAAAATATATTTTTATGAAATATTATAAGAAAATATAAAAAATATTTTTATTTTATTTACAAATATTAACTAAAATATACATTATTTAAAAAAACTAAATTATACATATAAAATATTATGAAATTTTTGACATAATTAATTTAATTTTACTTTAAATATAACTTAATTTTTATTTTTAAATTTTAATAATTTATACTTTTCTAAAATTTGTAATTTTTTTATTTTATTTAATAGTAATGAATTTTTACACGTTAATATTTCTTATTTTAAAAAAATATATACGGAAAGTAATATGTTAAAAAAAATTATCTAATTGTTAGTTATTAATAATATTTCAAATATATATAAGGTAATTTTAACATATTAAGTTATATTAAGTTGTATAAGAATAATTTTATCAATTAAAAAATTATTAATGTCAATAATGCTATTCTTAAAATTTCATTTACATATTAAATAAAAAATCATTTTATTTTAATAAATAATAAATAATTTTATTTTAATAGATAATAAATAAAAAATTAATTTTATTTTAATAGGTAATAAATAAAAAAGTATTTTATTTAAATAATAATATAAAAATAAAATAAAACCGCTCAAAATGCGGGTTAAATTCTAATTACAAATAAAATATAAAAATTTTACTTGAGCAATTTACTGAGCATATAATAACAATTTACTTTTTAGAGGAATGCTCATTTGATAAAATTAAAATAAAATTACAGATTCTCAATATTATTATAATTTTTTATTAACAATTTCTCAATTACAATTAAAAACATTGGAATACTCATTTGATAAAATTAATTAAAATAAAATTAACCCATTATAAACTCAATTCTGTCTTTTGTTTTATTAACTTCTCAATTATAAAATGATATAATTTTAACTAAATAAGGCGTGATTACCATGGAGGGGATGATTAAAAACATGAATTAACTAAATTAATTCAAATTATAAAGTAAATCATTGGCAAGAGCAAAAGGTTTTTTAATACATACAACAACTCTAATAAATATAAGCATTCTTACATTTACATTGCAGTCAATTTCATAATATATAGATATAGCTTCCCTTATATATGCAATTATGGAAAGGGTGCTCTCAATTTCATTTCAGTCTTCTCAATATCAATGGCAAAACCTTTGCCATGTTGCTTCCAGTAGTCAGCTTGAGGATGGATCCACTCTGGCTCTGCAATCTCAATCCTCGATTGCTTTATAGCATCTGTCAATAAATTGTACTTATAATCCCTTTTCTCTACCATCTCTGGCGAAACCATGCCCAAGTTCACTCCTTGTGGAGACATCATCAAGGCTGGTGCTCCTAATGGTAGTCTATCACCTGCACATTACTCCTAATTAACCTCACAAACCTCAAAATATATACTAGAAATCAGGTGGTTATGACTAATGATTCTGACTCATAACCTCAGAATACTGAAAACGATAAAACTTGAAGCTCATTTAGTACTGGAGACCACTCCAGCGCTGACTGAAATCTTGACTCGAGTCTCAGTCACAGAATTTTACCCCAAAAAAAAATTATAGTTACCTCTATCAACCTGCCAGGTACACCAAAACTTGCCATAGGTTTTAGCCAAATTTTCGAGTTCTGGTTTGACTACCATTTCTGGAACCCGGGGATGAACCAAAAGGCCTGATTTTACCTGAAACCATGCATGCATGCCTCCAAATTAATTCGGAGTATTCATTGAATATATAGAAAAAGAAAAATAACGTATAGAAACATCAATAATAAGTATCAGTCTATTAGAGAGAAAGAAACCTCATAAGCATGAGAGTGCCATAGCTTCTGTTCTTCAGGTGGCAAAGTTTCAAATATCCGATCTGAAACTATATATTCCACCCCTGTATAAATACATATTAAACAAAACATTAACAGTTCTAAATTCAAAATCTCGTATCTTCAGAATAAAAAAAGAAGGTTACCGATGAGACGGCTATTGCGATCATCAGTATCATAAACAGCACACTGAAGAAAATCCTGGTTGATTCTAGTGATATAGTGGTGAGTTTCAATCTGGCGAGACATGTCATGGCTATAACTAGCAAAAGTACAAACATGCTGGCTCATTTGCTTTATTGGCTTTAATGACTGCAACATCTGTGCTCCCTTGTCTAATATGTGTTGCCCCGTAGACATCGGCTTTCCTGGCGGCTTTGGCTTATCTCCGCCGTGGATCGGTGTTGGAGACGGTGATTTGTCGCTGGAAGCCATCAAAATTTTTCAAAAGGATGAGTTTGTAATTTATGCGGTGTTTAATATTTGCTTTGTTCTTCTGTTTGTTGATTTATAAAAGGCAATAGACCACGTGGCTAGTGGGCACAACACGTAGGCATGCATGGGAGGGTGAGTTGGCTGAGAGTGATTAATTTTCGTTGACAAATGTGTAAAAATGATAACTCTAGGTTGCGAGCCGCATTATTATTATTATTATTATTATCATTATTATTTTAGTGTTTTATATGGTTGTTATGTTAAAAATAAAATAAATTTACTTTGTCCTACTTTACAGATAAAATTAATTTTTTTATTAAAAATCATAATTTTTTTTTATATTTTTAATAAATTAAATTATTTTTTCTTAATTCTTCTTAATTGCGAAAAAAAAAATTTAATTTTACGAAAATAAAATTTATTTTGTAAAAAAAATTTAAAAAAAATTCTTAAATTAATAAAAAAATAATTTTATTAATTAATTTTACGAAATTAATTTTATGAAATTAACGAAATAAAGTAGAAAAATAATTTTGATAATTAACTTTGTGAAACTAACGAAATAATTTCATTAATTAATTTTATGAAGTGAATGAAATTAACTTTACGAAATTAGTGAAATTAATGAAATAAAATAAAATTATTTTTCTTTTTCGTTAATTTAGAAATTTATTTTTAAAGTTATTATTTTGTACAAAATAAATTATATTTTCATAAAATTAAATTTTTTCGCAATTAAGAAGAATTACGAAAAATTAGTTTTACTTACCAAAAAATATAAGAGAATTATGATTTTTCGTAAAAGAACTATTTTTTTTAGTAATTATAAAATTATTATTTTTTTTGTTAATTTATGAACTTTTTCGTAAAGTTATTATTTTACACAAAATAAATTATATTTTCGTAAAATTAAAAAAAATTTCGTAATTAAGAAAAATTACAAAAAAAATAGTTTAATTTATAAAAAAATATAAGAAGATTGTGATTTTTTGTAAAAGAGTATTTTTTTCGTAATAATCAATAAAACAAAATAACCTTATTTTGTTAAAAATAAAGTAATCATAGAAAACACCTATTATTTTTTATTATTATTATATTCTTACTATGATTTTCCCAACAAGCATCCTAAAAATTCTCATAAACATAGTATGTTATTTTACACTTAATGGTAAAATAATTATTTCAAATAAAAATAAATAAATAAATTTAAAAATAAAATTTTGTATTATATTTAAATATAATACAAAATTTTATTTTTAAATTAATTAATTTATTTATGTTTGAATTATTATTATTTTTTATAAAATAAGAAGTCAGCAAACGTTGGTTACTTTTTTTGGTTGATTTTCATTTCATGTTTTTTTCTCACATTTAAGATTCTTAATTTCAAGTTCTTATTCTGTATAAAATGATTCTTTCAAGTTGAATTTGTCAGTTTCCTGCTGGTTTGATGTAAAAATGGATTATAATTAATTAGTGACTGCAAAATTCACACACTGCCAATTATCACTTCCAAGTTCCGACATGAAATATTAATTTTCTTTCACACTTAGTACAAATGCGCTTCTTTCACATAAAGAAATAAATCATCAATTCTCTTTGATAATGATAACACACATCTAATAAGTTCAAGCCTCCTTTTATTCCATTTTTTTATTCACTGAGGTTAAAAATATCTTCGTGTCAATTTTCAAATTTATCGAAATTAATTATTTTTAGTTAGTTCAATGAAATATCGTCAAGTTTAATTTATATATTTAAAAATTACATTTTAAGTACTAGGTCCAAAAATCAAATATATCAATCAAATTTACTCAACATTATCAACAAATTTGAACAACATTATATAAACAAAGAAAGTTAAAAAAAACTAACTGAAAGATGAAAAAGAAAGAAAATAAATAGCACTTATTAGTTTCTTGATATTTTGCTTAAGCCTTGCCATTCTGATCTGAACTTACAGGGTTCTGAGGCCTATGCTTATACCTCTTAGCAACAATCAAATAGGTACAAAAATTAATCAGACTCAAAGCAGATAGTAACCAATAAAACAGATTCAAATGATTTCTATTAATATTATTCCCTGCTAACCAGCCTCCACTACTAGTAATTCCTTTTGTAGCACTATTCACTATCTTAACCAATATAGTGCTAAAAAAATACCCAAGTGCCATGGAACTCCAAAGAAAGCAAGTAGAAATGGACTTAATCCCTTTTGGTGCTTGTGAATAGAAAAATTCAAGAAGACCCACATATGTAAACAGGTCTGCAATTCCAAATATGAAGTATTGAATTGATAGCCAGAACACACTAATAGGCAATGGCTGCAGTGTTGGGGTAGCATCTAACAAGTTATGGTCTCTAGCCACTCTTTTTCTTTTCCCTTCCATTATTGCAGCTGCAGCCATAGATATAGAAGATAGAATTAGGCCAACCCCTATTCTTTGAAGGTGAGTTATGCCTGTAGGATGGCCTGTGATCTTGCGAGCAAAGGGTACGAAAAGGCGATCGTATACTGGGACTAAGATGATCATGAAAACAACTGGGAGGATTGGTAATGAAGCTGGTGGGATGTTAAAAGATTTTGTGATTCTTGTGTCCATTGATAGACCTTGTTGAATCGAGAAAGTTTGGAGCTGAGCTAGACAAAGGGTCATAATAATTGTGCAACAGAAGATTGGTAGCATCCCAAATATGATTTTTGCATTTTCTACTTGAGTTACCCTGCAGAGTTTCCATGGATTTTGAGCTTCTGGTCTTGCATCGTTCCCTGTAGATGTTGTTTGGATGGCTGCTTTGTCTAGGAACCTGAACACAAAATATATATTCACTATTCAAATATATTAGATACAGTCTGTTTGCTATTGTTGTTTGAACTATTATTGAGAAAATCACTACTTAGAAAATGTTGATTAGAGGCTATAAAAATTGCTTTTAGGGTGAATTCTTCATGTTTTAGTCATACAAGTTCTAAAACAGCTAATCAACATTTTCAAATAGTGTAACATCTAAAAGCATATTCCAACTTCAACGGGAAAGAGGTTCATAGGGGTGAAAATTATATTTGACCTGAAAGTATCTGTGTGTTTTTGAAATTCTGCTTCTATAGCAGCTTCCTTATCATTGTTGATCTCATAGAGCTCTGAAGGGTCTTCAGGAAGTTGAAGTTTCCGATTACGAATAGCTGCAACATACACCTGCAAAATGAAAAAAAAAATGTCTTGTGCACTGTAACACACTTTCTAAAGAAGTTATGATTTGAGAGTTTAAAATTTGTACGAACCTGTATAATTTCAGTAATAGCAGCAGATCCTTGAACAACTTGTATGCGATACATAGGCAATCCAGCAAAAAAGATTATCATAGCCAAGAGCATAACAAGAGCACTGAATCCAAATCCCCAATCCCATCCTTTCTTATCTTGCACCCATACTAAAAGTGTTAAGCTAACAGCACCACCAACACACAGTGCTAGCAAGAGATAGTTGAAGAAGCTGGACATCTGCCTGGCCTCTTTCAGGTCTTTCTCATCGAATTGATCAGCACCATGTGATGGCAATGCAGCTTTGATTCCTGCACCACCAAAAGCAAGCAAGTACAGAGCTACAAACAGAAGGAAAGCATTGCTACCTTCAACTATCTCGCAGTGCAAATTTTGATCGAACACATTACAAGGAGGTGGTTTGTACTTGGGGTAGTGAGCTTGAACTGCTAGCAATACTAGTCCCTGTATAAACACATTTTCTTGTTTTATGTTGTTTCTTGATTCTTGATAATGAAAATGATAATGAATTAATTAAGTATTATGTTTACCAAGAACTCGAAGCATCCTGAAATTATAACAGCTTTCCATCTGCCAATATAAGTATCTGCAATAAAAGCCACCAGAAGAGAGAGGATGTAGCTAGCACCCATGAAGTTAGTTAGTTGATTAGCTGCATCTGCAATTTCAAAGTGCATAATCCCAATGAAATATGTCACCAAGTTCACTGCAAGTGCGACAGTGGCCATCTGTTCAAAACCAAATGTGCCTGTGAACCAAATTACCACACAATCAAGTGATTAATTTTCTAAATGAAAGTTTAATATCATGTTACAACAGCTTTAACAATACTAGATATATATACATACCAAGTATGAGAAAAGAAGTCTTGATTCCTCCATGCTTATTCTTTGTAGCTTGTCTTCCCTTCCAATCCACCTTACCTTCAACAAGCACAGGTTTGTCCTGCACAGCATTTAATAAAAAAAATCACAAATAAAGTAATAAAAATTACAAATGACTTCAAAGAACAAATCACAGATAAAGGAATAAAGTACCATGACTAGCTACGGGCTTGCTCTGCCTGCTCCGGTTGCACAAGAGTAGTAATGGAGACCAAATTGATATAACCTAAGCTAGAGCCATGCATTATTTATAAAGGTTTGAAATTGCATATGTGACATAAAAAGTGGTTTTTGATCACTTCTTGAGGACTACAGTCTTTACTTGATTGATTGTGACTGCAACTTCTTTTAATTATTGCCGACTAAAACTACATAGACACTGTCAAAATGATGGAATGACATGAGAATAATGCATATAATCAACAGAGATAACGTTAAGTTGAGCTTCTGTTTGATCAGAGAATAATGCATATAGGTAATTACCAGAAGTACAATAAAACAAGCACAAAGAAATTGGTGCATGGTACAAAAAACTACCTATATTTTAAACCTGTCTTTACTTTCTTGGACAGGAGTATGTGCAGGTTTCTTCAGCCATTGGCAGAAATTTTAGCAACTAGTGTTTATATGCTGGCTGAAGTGATGCAAGGTAAATGCTCATGGAATGATTGAAAGAGTCATAACTCCCCTTTTCTTTTATGCAAATGTCTCTATCGCGAAATTATTTGCCTGTAAGCAAATGTTAATGTAACTTGCATATTCTAGCCTCCAAGAACTAGTCATAAAAAAATACTTCTAGTTGTTGTTGAGGAATGCCGAAACGGAATGCAATGGGAACCCTTGATTCAGACATGCAAATGGTTCACATTAGGTTGCAGAACCTTGCATTTAGATGATTAATTCTTTAATTTTGTCACTGCTCCTAGCTCTGTTAAACTGGACTCTGTTGTTTAAGATTGAGGGAATAGCTTTGTCTAGTGGCTTGCATGGCCGGCTAAAGTGCTGCTATAGTTGCTACAATTAGTTTGGCGTTGCCCTTCTCTACTCTCCTGAAGGAGACAATCTATTAAGCTGTTTTAATCCTTCCACCATTCTCCCAAGGTTAGAACCTTTGAAGTTGGATATTGGAGAACTTAAACCAGGCACAAATGAGCAGGCTCACATCCCATGTCATTAAAGTTATTTTTAAAGTGAATTTCATATTCTTATCATAAAATTGTAAAAATAACTAAACAATACTATCAAACTGTTTTTCTCAACGGCATCACTTAATCGTAGTTATTTAATAAAGTAAGTCTTAAAAGTCTCAATTAAGTCAAAAACCATTTAAAATGATAAAATTAAATTCTTAAATAATTTTATATTTTATAAATTATATCACTTATTTAGCACTTAATTTTTAGTTTTTACTAAACACCACCTAAAATCATGTTTTTTTCAAAATAGTGGTTCCAAAGTCAATCCCAAACAAACTCTTGACTCTTCTACCATTTAGTGAAACAGAATAAACTAGCACAGATCCTGTTATGTAAAAATTATCCACAGAAATGAAAACCAACATTCAAGAACAGTTCATTGGCTGAAATCACTTTCTATATAGACGAAAATAGTCTATTATTATTGGACAACAAATCCTTCTCTTTCATAATAAACAAATATATTTAAAAACAAAAAATCCAGAAGAAAAGACCCTCAGATATTTAATGATGTGACTATCAGCTAGTGGGGCTAAAAGCAAAATACAAAAAGAACATAATGTACAGAAAAACAAAGGAACAAGGATACCTGTGCAAAGAATGCCTGACTATGCTTACATATGGAAAATGGTAATCCTAAAAGTATAGAAATAATCTATCAATAGTTCAATAAGGAGTACTTCACACGCAAAACAATTCTTCCCTTGTCCACCCCAAGCTTGGCTCCTGTTACCAACCAATGACCTGGAATATCTTGTGGTCCCTTCGACATTTCGCTCACATCAACTATTTTCGCCAATTTTCCGACATGGCTTGAACTATCTTCCTTCTTATCACTGGAGGTTTTCTCATTTGAAATTGACGATGATGCCCCATTGGGTTGCTGTGAAGAAGGATTGGAGGGGCTATGGTCCCATACAGACCGCCTTATTGTACAACCTGGAACTTTTGAGAAGAGGAGTTTGAGATGCAATACATTTTTGGCTCCAAAATCCCAAACGCCAAGCTGAGCACCAGTAACAATGTGAACACCAGAGAGGTCTCCAATGGAAGCATCAGTGTACTCTATTGGTGCAGTGCTTACATGGGAGAAGTTCTTCCACTTTATAGGCTCAAACCAACGACTGTCTTGCTCTTCAGGACCTTTCCACTTGGGTGCACCTATGGCTACATGTGTATCCCAATGTGGTTGAAGAATTTTTGGAAGAGACACTAGATGTTGCAAATGGATGGAGAGTCTATTTTGCTTGATGCCTTCTAGGCCAAGTCTAAGACCAGTAACTGGCTTACGGCCAACTGTCACCTGCAATACCATACATGTTTTGAGTTGGGTTTACAACCACATTGAGAGAAATAGAGGTTATATTTAGGCTGACAAGGTCTAGCAAAACGAATTTACACAATCCTTAAAGGAGAAATTTCATCTAGATAGTAAGGAATTCAATGCATGTAAGGAATTATTTACGAAAAAGTTTTCACTTTAATTCAAATCCTGAAATAGTTCTGGAAGATGTAAACCCCTCAATGCACCTGTCAAGTAGTGGCATAAGCAGTAACTCCTACAATGATTAAAGCTTCTATTTTAAGGCTCTTCACTCTGATTATCATCATTCAAGTGACACTAAGATGTCTAAAAATCAACTACATAAATCTTCACGTATGAGTTGTTTTTAAAATTTGCTGTTCTTTGTAAGCTATTCATAAAGATTTTGCAACTATGAAAAATTACCTGATCTGGGCTGATATAAAGCTTGGGACCCATCAAGCTGAACTGAAGGGATTGGCAAACTGGCTCCTTTCTTTGGAGGTTATTCTGTTCTGGAGCCCATACTCGAGCAATTTGAAAGTCCAAGAAATATTGCAAATCCTCTATAGGTGGCTTGTCTGTTAAAAAAAAATGCATGATAATTCAATAATAACCAAAAGGTTAAATTGAAAACAAATGTTGTACAAGACTCCATCTAAAATGTTGTTAATAATAAGCCAGCTGGCAATAATCCAATATTCAATTAGATCTTTTCAAACTTTCTTCAAATATCAATTGCTTAAAAAATAGTAGCGCCTGGCAACAGCAACAGAAGTAGCCATAGCAATAAGCCTTTGCATCTGACTTTACAAAAAATACTAAAGATCCCAAGAAAGTAAACAACTATTTTAATAAATTTTTTCATGCTCATTACTTGTTTATAAGAAAAATAAACATCTTATATCCAGAAATACTATTGAAAGCTGCATCACATTTTCACTTGAGTCGAACAGAATATTGAATCAAACAGGCAAGGATAGAGAGAGAAAATGGAACTGTTGAATAACAACTTACACTCCAAGTATAAGTCAATCGCCCGGGATAAATGTTTTATGCCAGGAACTCCTTCAAGCAAAGAGACAATTGGTGTAAATGTCATGTTAATCACATCCGGTGCCAACTGCACAGTCTTTGCCCACTTGGCATGACTCTGCTCAAGATCATCACCTCCTCTCCTTCTAAAAATGACTGTTACATCCTACAACAATGAATTTAATTTTTACTGACTCACATTTCAGAGAAGAGAAGTATTTATTTGAGGAAGTGCATGAAAGGCAAAAACATTTATGGGAACTACAAAAGGAGGGCAACATGAAATAAAATTGGAAAAGATGAATTAAAAATAAGTCATCAACCCAACGATCCATGTGAAGGAAAAAAGGAAAAAAGTATCTTAATTGAAAAAAATTGAGTAATGCAATGATAATAACCTTGTCCTTATATTTTAAGGGGCCAGCACTTGACTGACTTTCTGAGTCCTGAAACCTCTGATCTACAATGTCTTTCACATAGCTCTCAATGTCTGAGACTAATAAAGAAGATGACTGATGCTGCCTGATATAAACAACATCTCTTCCACCAATTGTTGCAGATGTGACAATATGGGTACCGTAGCTTTCAATGAAACTGAAAGGTGAAAAAGGAAAATGCAAAAGGCAGCCGCCAATCAAAAAGCTGATGTTGTCAAACTCTTCAAGTTGCTCTAGGAATTTTATCAGACAAGTTTGTTGACATGAATATGGACAAAGGTTACAGGCACACCTCTTCACTAGATCAAGAACTCACCATTTAATTGGGCAGCACAAAAATACCCATGCATACTTACCAATTTGTACTCCATTATATTTAATCAATTAATAGGAATGTAAAAGATGGTGCAATTTGACACCTCCAAAGCAGGGTGACATTTTCTCAAAATATTGATATTTCGGACACAAATTATATTAGGAAAATTCTTGATTTCTTATTCAAATAAAATAATGTGAAAACAAAATTCAAATGAGACTAAGTTACAACTATGCATTATAGAATCTGTGATGTGATAATATATTTACCTTGCCAAGGATGCAGGATCCCAGGAGTAAGGAACAGCACGCTTGATTTCCTCACACAAAACTAAATTCACTTTCACTAATTGAACCTTATACAGGGGAATGAAATGTCCAACCATTGCAAGGGATTTTGTCGCTGCCGCATCAACTTGCCAAGAACCAGTGAAATTGAACATGCCATTAAAGCTTCCAAGAGGAATATGTCCCGATATACCTGATTTCTCATTGAATCTCCCTGCCATCTGACATTTCAAGCAATAAACTTCCATTTAACACCATAGTTGCTATAATAATAATAATAGTTTAACTATATATAGCAGAAAGCCTTACTGAAAACAGAAGCAAGCCCATATCACAAACACGAGAATCTAACATATAAAACAATGTAAACTAGAATGTTCTATTTGATCCAGAAACAAGGGAAATTTTCTTTTACAGCTAATTAAAGACAGAGGTCCAACTTCCACAACTAAAAGAAAGTCAAACTTCAAGCCCTTGCAAAATAAATCAGATAGGTCTATACTTCCTTAAATGGATCTGAACTAATGTATGCAACTTGGCAGAACTATTGATTAATTACAGAAATTCACAATAGAATGAGGAACTTTGATGCCATATTATTTATAGGTATAAAGGGAGCAAAAAAGTTGAATCAATACACTCAAATCATCACTGGAAGTCTCTGCTTTCCTGATCTTGTCCTCCCATCAACAACCAGATATTAGTTTCTTAAGCTTTCACATTCAGAATCAACAGTGAGTTAAAGGTCTGCTACATATTCAAGCAGTCCAAGAGACATGAATTGCAATGCCGACCAAGGTGATGAATGTCTTATATACATATGCTAAGACATTAAACAATTACATCACTTTTTGTTCATGTTCACAAATGCTTTGCTGCATGCACAACACTGCTTTGAAAGAAGTGTCAAGTGAGTTATACAAGATAGTATGTTTTGAAATATGAAATGATTGCAATTGCATCTCACACCATCAAAGAAGCTCATATAAGCAATTTACTGCTTCTGAGAAAAGGATATGGCCACCCAGTTCTGGCACCCTCAGAGCAAGGTTTACAAAGGGAAAAACCAGAAACAAATATTAAGGCTTCATTTGTTTCACATAGAATATTTTCCTAGAAAACATTTTCTATATTTCAAATAGTTGGGTTAGAAAAATTGGCCAACAAAAAAATATTATTTTGATTGAGAAGCAATTTTCAAGGAGTACCCTACCCCAACATACTTTTGGCTATCTTAGAACTTTTGCTATTGCAATTTGCATCAGAAAATGGCCCTCTAATGAGGAAAGGATATATAGCCATGCACATCCCTTTGGCATGTTTATGCACCGGTATTGTCTATATTATTACTTGGCTATACAGCACTTTACACTTGTACCAACTCATACATGTCACCATCTTTATCCAATTTTAAATGCTAAACTTAACTAAGCATTCCTTCCAAACTCAAAATCCTTCATGCAAATTTTTTTTTATTTAGATAAAGAATGATCATAAAGCAAGAACCCTGTAAATATAAGCATTTGGAGTTGGTCTAATCTCCATTGGAAGAGAAAATATAAGCATTCTAACACTCCAGAAAAAGCAGGAGTTGGCCATCTCCAATTTACCTTTCTTGACCAATAAATCCATATCTGCCAATTGTCCTTAATCAAAGCCTCCATCACTAAATCCAATTAACCTTAAGGTCTGATGGTCTCATACAACAACAGATGCACCTATCAAGTGCTTTGCATCATATCCTTGTATTCTCTTTCAGCAGGAAAATTAATCCATTTAAACAATAATGTATTCAGAGGTAGGCTGACAATTTAGCCCCATCACTGCTTTAAGATCTAGCCCACCATTCCACAGAATTTCCACTATATAAGAACACCAACATTACACACACCAAACACTATTCTCTAGTCAAAATCAGTTCAGTAATCGAAGATGTCATATAACAAATCCTATAACATAGAATTTTAATTGTATCCAACAAAATAGAAGGCACAGATCTTTTGATTCCTTAGAGAAGTACCTTCCTCGCAATAGTGATAGAAGTTGAATTGCTGCTGCTTTAGAAGTTTAATCCATCATGTGAATCTAACATTATATTTAAGCATCTCTAGTTTTTTAGCACCCCAATGTGCAGTAAATGAAGGCACAGAGTGACACCAATAAAGTGCAACATATAACAAAACATGAAAAGCTCACTCAATTAGGCAGCTGACCACTTGAATAGTAACTAAAAATCCTGGAACAGGAAGAAGAAATTGCTAAATGGGCTATTGAAACCTAGGTCAAGCAGAAGGAGCCTCTTGAAATAGAAATAATTTATGTAAATGGTAGTAAAGGGGTCAAATTGGACTAGAGCCTTTCAATGATAGTTAAAATACCAATGTTAAAATACTGCAACTCCAAAGCTTAAATTATCAATATATATACTGTTAATATTTCTTCAACAGTAGATTTACAAAGGGAATCAACATTGGAAATTATCATATACATACATTCTCATTGGAAGCCAGCATTCTGTATTTAAAATTTATGCCACAATCTGCAAGTATTCTAGTTATTGACCACTTAACAGTTACACGAGAGGCGTCTGGCATCATTTATTTGGATGTGAGAAAATATACCTTATTCGCCAAATGCAATATTTTAAACAGAACTAAAAGAAATAAGAATTTTAGAAAAATCATTTGAAGTCCTAGGCAGATTGTTTTCTGAAGACAAACCAAATTGTGTATTCTTTAGGCAAGTAAAAAAATTTGCTTCTCAACTTCCCAGGCCATGGTAGGATAAAACTAAAATGGAAAAATTCAATATAACAATTCCAATTTTGTATTAATTCCCTACTCTCACTTCTCAGCCACATCGAAATTGCTTCCTAGTACAAATTAGAACAGCATATCACTACAGTTTTATAAATCCCCACAATTAACAAAACAATTGATATTGGCCTTCAAGAATACCCAAACAAATAAAACAAAAAATCTAAGAATAAAAACCTTCACAACAACACCTTAACCCGGGCATAATCTTATTCGCAACCAACCCATAAAGGAGGGGGAAAAAAAAAAAAAAAAAAAAAGCCCAATACACATCAAAAAAAAAAAAAAAGAAATCAGCAATGCCCAGATAATGATTTGAAAGGAAACAGATTGAGGAAAAAATAATTACCTCATGGAAACTGCATACAGGAATTCTTTCAATGTTCCTATGGCCTTCAGAGCAATCAATATCAATAGAAACATTGGGCATCAAAACCCCATCAGAGAGAACTAGATCCTTAGTATGCTCTTCATCAATATGCACCAACCTGGACCCAGGAGCTCCTTTACAATACAATAGCCTTATATCAGATGTAACATCAAACCCACGACCCAGAGCTTGGATTGAGTTGCAGATAGTAGTAGTCAAAGCATCTGAACTCAAGCTCATCTTCCTCCTCTTTCTTTCTTGTTTTTCCCCCTCTTTTACATAAATGAAACAATGAATCTAGTATCCCATTTCTTTGATTTTGTTTCTAGGAAGTAAAAAAGAAAAGAATGGTGATTTCTTGATTTTTAATTTTAGAGTTGTATTGGTGGGGTAGTTTGGACTTTGGAGTTGTTGAGCTTTGTTCTTGTTTCTTGAATATGTTGTTGTCGATGGTGTTGTTTCTTGTTCTTTGTTCTTGTAGTTTGACTCTAATAATGTGTCAAAAACGCGTTTCTTTATTTCTTGTATTTGTGTATGTTGTTGGCGTGAGTGAGAGAAGGGATTCTAAGTTGACTGGTCTTCCTTTAGATCCTTTTCTCACTACTTGTAAATATTATTATTAATCTTTAATTACTTTATCTGCAAAAAAGTTTTTCAATAATACCCTCTTTTAGGACAAATACTTTGACTTTGCATGATCTTTTTCTTTGTGCCAATGCTCGTATTCCATTATAGTGGTGCTTTTTATTTTTTTAGCTAGCATGCCAACTCTTACTTCCAAGTTACTAATAATGTAAATTTATGAATTTATCGTAAATGTTACCTATTAATCAGATTTGACAACATTTGCATCTAAAAATAATCGATTTTTTAATTACTTATGATATCTTAGTCTAATTAATTAAAGACTTAACAGTTCGTTTGATACACGATATTATTTAATTAAATCGCAGTATTAGTAAATAATATTTTATTTAGTGTATATAATTCAAATTAAGTTTAATTTTAAAAGTTTAGCTAACTCATGAGATCAATCTTATCTAAGATCTAACTCCCTATGTTTTTAGTAATTTCTGTCCAGTGAGATTATTAATTACATTATTTATTAATTTTAAAAATTACGAATTTGTGAATCAAACATGCTGTAAAAATTGAGACCCTAAGAATCAAGAGGTTTAATATTCAAATCTCACCATTATAAAAGTAGTATTTAATAATTTGTGTGTAATTGATACTTTATTTTATAAATGTACTTGAATATTGTCCATTTATATTTATGGTTGATTGGTGAACTAATATAAATATGGAAAAAAATATTTGTTTATTTCAATTCAATCAAATTAAATTTATCTAAAAATATAAATAAATAAAGGGAGGCGATATTGACACTTCCTTTTAGTTTATGACACTTCTATTAGTTTTTTATTATTAAATTTTATTAAAATACCCTTATTATATTTAAGTTAATAATTTTTATAAGGAGGAAGACTTGATTTTCATTTTCTTATATATTTCTTTATTATTATTACTTTTAATATATAAAAATATTATTGTCTATATTTTTTACTTTTTTAAAAAATATGATACTAAAAACTATATTTAATAAATATATAATTTTTTATATAAGAAAATATCATAATAAAAAATTTCATTTTTACATGTTATAAAATAAATTTTCTTTTATTTTTTATATTCTATTTAATTTTTATTTTGGAAGCAATTTTTTTTTATTATCAAGAAAGTTAATTAACCAAATAAAAAAATGAAAATGTAAATACTTCTCATTAATATAATTTAAAAATAATGTAATAATTTCAAAAATATTTTTTTTTTCTAATAATTAATATGCATATGATTTTTTGATTTTTTGATTTTTTGCTTGTTATTTTTAATCCTATAACTTATTCAATTTTTAAAAATATATATGATTTATTAAGATATTTTAGTAAAATATACAATTAAAAAATATTTTCAATGAGCAAAATTTAAAATTTTTTTCTTAAAATAAAATGTTAGTAGAATTATAATTTAAAATTTAATTTGGTAAATTATCTTTCTTATTAAAAATTAAAAAAATATATTTTTTCTCAAAAATAAAACGATCAAATCAAAATTTAAAAATTAAAAGGTAAAAGAAATTTATTTTATAATATGTAAAAATGAAATTTTTAATTTAATTTTTATACAAAAACTCTATATTTAATAAATATATTTTTAAAAAATATGTATAAATATCATTTTTTATCCAATAAAAAACACAAATAAAAAAATAAAAGTAAATGAAACTTAAGTTTCCCTTTCTTATTTTTTTTTAATACATAAATCTTCCTTTTCGTATGAGAATTAAAAAATAAAAATTTTACTTAAATCTTCCTTTATATATATATATATATATATAGTGTGTGTGTGTGTGAGAATTAAAAATAATAAATAAAGAAATAAAATTTAATTATTAAACGTTCTTTCTTTATGAAAGTTATTTTCTAAATAAGGTAATAAGAGTATTATAGTCAAGTTCAATGATAAAAAAAAAATAAATAAATAAAAAGGAGTGTTAATATCGCCTCTTTAAATAAATTGGTATATATACTTAGTTTTTAATATAAAAAAATTATAATTTTTAATTAAATACTATTAATAAAATACAATTATAGTTATCTACTATTGATGTAATAAATATATATATA